>PVHY01030838.1:0-13082 GCA_004024945.1 Uropsilus gracilis
GCTAGTGAGAAAATAGATGGATATCCCCACTTTGGAGAACAATTTGATAATATATAATAATACATTTTAAATGTGCTTTTTTTTTTTAAGAGACTAGGTCTCACTATGTTCCCTGGGATTGTCTCAAACCCACTGACTCAAATGACCCCTAGCCTCCGCCTCCCAAGTAACTGGGATTACAGGCACGCACCAGCGCACCTGGCTTTGCTTATGTATTCTTTATGGAGGGAGAAAATAACTGTACAAAAATAATAGAACAGGCATTTTCACCAAAGGAATATGGATAGTCAATAAGCACACAAATGGGAAAACCCCAGGGTACACAATAATGTAATATATATATAGATAGATATTCAAAAATTATATTAGTTTTAAAAATGTGGGGAGGGTAGGGAATAAGGAGTACAATACAATCATGTAAACATGACCAATATTGCATGATAATTACAAAATCAAAAAATTTTAATTAAAAAAATAATTAATTAATTAAAAAATAAGCACAAAAAAAGACACCCAGCATGGTTCATCATTAGGGAAGTGCAAATAAATATCCACAATGAGATATCTCTATACTAGAATAACTGTAATGAACAAGACAAACAATCACAGGTGTTGATGGAGTTATTTCAAAAAATGAACCCATATACAATTCTAGTTGGAATGCAAAATGCTGAAGCCATTTTGACTTTTTTCGTTTGAATTTTATCTTATTGTGGTAAGAACACAAATTCCACTTTCTCCCTTTGCAGTGTTTTAGTATAGAATATATTATTGTTGATTACAGGTACAATGTACCGTGCTATACAGAAGATCTCTAGAACTTATTCACCTTGTTTAACTGAAACATATGGCCACTGATTAGTAACTTCCCTTTTGTCCCTCCCTGTAGCTCCTGATAATCACCATTCCATTCTTTAAGTCTATCAATGTGACTATTTTTGATTCCTTATGTAAGTGGAATCATGCAGTACTTGTGTTTCTATGACTGGTTTATTTTACTTAGTACAATGCCCTCAAGTCTCACCTATGTTATTGATGGAGACAAGACTAGAAAACTTGAAAAAGAAGCATGGTAAGACTAAAACCTGGCTCACCCAAGGAGGTAGGGGTTGAAGTGACTAATATAACTATTAAGCAGCTATAGAAATGAAAACTCCTAAGGAGCTATCTCTTATCAGATACCATAGAAAACATCACCAGCGCAGACCAGAGGTGGATATAGAAATTGGGGCCTGTGTAAAGAATCTCTGATCCTTACAGATCAACTTAGTCATACCCTAGAAGTGATTAGTTTAACAAAATTTAACAACCCCACAAAGAAACAAGCCCCTCCCAGAGAGAAGATTGTATTGTTATTGGGCAAGGGAGAGGCTTTCCAACTTTAAACCTCAAAAATCATTTTCCTGCTTCTCCCAGGCAGATTCAAACCCTGACCTCCTGCAGGTGAATGGCTTTCTCACAGACCAGTCACCTTTGTTATGCAGTTTCTAGCCAGCTCCCTGCCCCAGAGATTGCAGGAAGAAAAAAAAATCAGAAACTGCAGTTTACAATGTGCTAGCTTGCCTCAATTTACCCTTTGCAGTTCCTGCAGCCAAAATTGCAGGCCTCTTACTGCCATCCCCAGCCCTTATTATATATTCCAAAGTCAGAACAAGACTCTTAGAATGCAGACTCATTTATTACTAAATAAAGTAATTTCCTAATTATTTACTACAAAAAAAAAATAAGAAAAACCCTGATTACTCCAACATTGTCCAAAACCTTCAGTCTCAGTCCTGTTGACCTCACCATTTGTCCAATCCTCCAGAGTTCATTAACATGTGTCCCATACAGAACATCCTTCCTTCTTCTTTGGCATGCTCCAGCTTCCAAGCAGCTAGTTGAAGGCAGGATGCTGTCTTCTCCTTGATGTCCTCCTCCAGGTAGTAGAAAGAAGCTCCATCATACAGGAACCAGCAAAACTTATTTTCTTCTCAGGCTTAGCTCACATGGCCTCTCCAGAAACATTTGAGTCAAATCCAGTAAGACAAACTCCAACATGGAGTTCAAATCTCCATTCCTCAGCTTCCTTTAATACATACACTACTAGCCTGGATCAGCCAAAGGCTGCAGGCCCCAGGCCTTGGCCACATGGCCAAGGACACTCAGCTCATATCTCCTTCCCAAATCCCTAATCAAAATGGTTGAATCCCTTCTCTTTGTTCCCAACCAATATTTATACCCTTCTTTCCTGCCAAGTCTTGCAGCCAAGAGGCCTCTGGAGGAAGTAAGACCAAACCAGTTTTCTTTACAAATCTATAGCAACAGGAGAATAACTCCTTATCAAATGTGTGTATCAACTATGTTAATGGCATGGGGGGGTAGGTCCCCCCCAACAGTATCAGTGCACTGTCTACACTGACAAAAGCAGCAGATCTCCTGCCTACCTGTGACTATGTATGCAGGTATGTCTTTGACAACCTTCTCTCTTTGGAAAATATCAGAGGCAGTTCTCCTCCCAAGGCTGTCTGCCTGTGACTATGCAGGCCTCTCTTAATAAATTTGTGCCTTTTAGGGGCAGTTACTTCTGCTTGCTTATATTTATGCAAGTCTCCTCTATTCTTTTTTCATAATAAACCTGCCCTTTTGAGTATAACCAATGCCTCTGTCTCATAGAGAAACTCAGTATAAGGGGAGCTCTGTGTGAAACTTCCCAGAGGTAACCCAAAGACCCTGTTTTCTGAGTTTAACACCTCTCCAAATGGACTTTTTTGTTTTGTTTTTTTTTTGAGACCAGGTCTCACTATTTTTGCCCATGGAACCGCAGGCTCTCGTTGCCCGGGGTACCACAGACTCAAGCAATCCTCAGCCTCAGCTTCCCAGGTAGCTGGGATTACAGGCACACATCACCACGCCCAGCTATTTTTTTGGAACTAGGTCTCGCTACGGGCCCCCGGTGGGACTCGAACAGCGATCCCTAGCCCTGGTCACTTCATAGGCTGAAGCTTACAGGCACGAGTCACCGTGTCCGGCCTCCCAAATGGACTTTCTTATTGCAGAAAGTCCTTTTTTAAGGTTGAATAGTATTTCATGGTGTGTATATACTGCATTTGAAAAATCTATTTCATTGCTGATAGATATTTAAGTTGTTTCCGTATTTTGGCTACTGTGAATAAAGCTAAAATGAACACTGTGAGACCAGATGCCAAAGACAGATGGCTGGACTATCCAGGGACCCAGAGTCAGTAAGACTGGATGTGATAAAAAGAAACTATCCAAACTTCCTGGAACTTCCAGGAGGACAATTAATACTGATGGAGACCCATTAGAACATGAAAACCATCAAAATTCTCTGACCATACGAGACTGAAAGGCACCCTGTTTAAGATCTAAAGAGGTGAAGGACATTAACATAACACAAAGGAAGTTTCACCAAATCTTCACAATGCTCCAAAATAGGGTCTACCTGTTCACAGACAAAGTCACACAGAAGAAACTCCATCCTTCTGTGACTCTGCTCAATCATAATTAAGGGCTTGAGGAGCTCGTTAATAATCATAAGAAATGTTTTAAAAGCATGTAACCTACATTACTGGGTTGGTAATCTATGCCTACACCCTCCTAAACCTGGCCAACTCAGGTTGTCCTCTTGTTTTATCACCTTTATTTCTGATCTTTCGTTTCCATTTCTTAAATAAACTTACCTCTATCACCCACTCACCTGTGTGCGTACTTATGTGTCTTTGGAGCATGTTATACTTCTTCAAATGATAAGAACCTGGTAAGGAAAATTGTGGGGAACACTTCATTGTCCTGCACCATAGTCCTTTTCAATGGGGATGCAAATATCTCTTCAGATCCTGATTCAATCCATTTGGATTAACACCCAGAAGTGGGATTACTGGATCACATGGTAATTCTACTTTTAACTTTTTTGAGGAACCCCCATACTGTTTCCATAGCAACTGCCCCATTTTGCATTCCCACAATAATGTACAAGGGCTCCAATTTCTCTGCATCCTTGAAAACACTTGGTTTTGAGGGGAGGAGGTTTTTGATAATAGCCATCAGGGTGAGTGATGCCACATTTTAGTTTTGACTTGCTTTATTCTGGCAAGCAAGAATTCTACCACTGAACCACCAATGTCGATTTGCTTTTTTCTGATTAGAAACTTTTTTTTTTTTTTGAGACTAGGTCTCACTATTTTTGCCCATGAAACTGCAGGCTCTCGTTGCCCAGGGTACCACAGACACAAGCAATACCCAGCCTCAGCTTCCATAGCTGGAATTACAGGCGCGGGCCACCACACCCAGATATTTTTTTGGAACTAGGTCTCACTACGTGCCCCAGGCAGGACTCGAACTGTAATCCCTAGGCCCATAGTCTGAAGTTTACAAGCACCAGCCACCATGCCCGGATTCTGATTAGTAACTTTGAACATCTTTTCATGTACTTGTTGAAAATATTTACATATTTTTTGGAGACATAGCGACTTAAGTTCCTATTTCATTTTTAAATAGTTACTAGATTTTGCTGTTGAGTGTAGGAGATCCCCCTGCAGCTCAGAGATTAATTACCTATCAGACATCAGTTTTGCAAAAATTCTTTTCTGTTATTTTGATTGCCTTTTCACTTTGTTGATTGTCTCCTTTGCAGTGCAGAAGCTTTTCAGTTTGATGCTGACCCACATTTTTATTTTTGTCTTGTTTTGTTTTGTTTTTGAGACTAGGTCTCGCTGTTTTTGCCCATGGAATCGCAGGCTTACGTTGCCTGGGGTACCACAGACTCAAGCAATCCCCAGCCTCAGCTTCCCAGGTAGCTGGGATTACAGGCTCACACCACCACACCCGGCTATTTTCTTGGAACTAGGTCTCACTATGTTGCCCCAACCGGGAAATGGAACCGCGATCCCTGGTCCCCGCCGCAGCTTCCTAGGCTGCCGCTTGCAAGCATGCGCCACCATGCCCTGCAGTACCTATATTTTTGATCCATAAATTCAACTTCCAAGAATGTACCCTATGGAGATTCTTTCACAAATAAATAGATACTTGCTGTAGTTTTTCTTATTACTGCTATTATCAAAGAAACAAAAAATTTCCAATAATGAGGAATTTGAATACAATGTAAACATTAAAAAGAATGAAATAGGTATATTCATATAGAAATTGAAAGATGTTCAAATAAATTATCTGAAAAAAATTGTAGTAGAGTTTAGTTTTGGTTAATTGTATATTCATAGATTGTGTATTTATAGACTTGTACATTCATAGACTTCATAAGTGGTGGAAAAATACACTGAACTATTAATAGCTACTGACTAGAGGCTAGGAAGGAGGGAAATCTTCCAGTGTCTGTATTACACATTAATTTTTATAATAATCACATATTTCTTTTGTAAGCATGCAAAATAATAAAAAATATTTTTAAAGACATGTCTTCTCAAAACATTTCACTGACTCAGTGGTCAGTGAAAGGATCAGGATAGGTACTAGTACATCCATTTTAAATAGGAAAAGTAAAGTGATTTTTTTCAAGGTTACAGACTTCAGACCCTGTGCCAAAACATGCATCTGAGACAAAAAAAAAAAAAAAAAAATAGCTATTCATCCACTAACTGACAAGATCCTCCCGCTGCGGAGAGGCAGAGCCAATCCATTTGCTGTGAGGTCACTTGGCAGGCGTGGGATTGGTGTTCGTGTCTAAACGAAACTGACTTTCCTCAGCCGCACTATCAGGAGACACATTTGGCCTGCTTGGAGTTGCGACGAGGGAGGGGCTGGCATGTATTTTCTCTTCTCTGCCGGTCGTCTGGGGACGTTTAGTATTCCGAGTTAGTGCTTGAAGCACTCTGTCCTTTCTGCCTGTTTATCCCCAAATCCAAGCCCGCATGACCTGCAGCCCTCCCTCTTTGCAGTCCTCCCACACAAGTGAAAGGCCTTAGCAGATACCAGTTCTGCTGAGACTCTCCTCTCAGTATGGATGATTGCATCTCACATAGTTTTAGCATGCCCGACCGGCCTCCAGCCAACACAAACTGTCAGCAACAGGATATAACGCAACCTCTACTTCCCTGCCTAGCTTTTTTTTTTTTTTTTAAAGGAGACTGATGTGGTTTATTCTCAATGTCTTTATTTTTCTTTACAATTTTATTGTTTAGATTGTACATACATATTTTTTACATCACTGTCTACCCTGACGTTCTCTTACCACCTTAACACCCGTTAGCCACCTTAATCTCTTGTGCCCATCTTTTCCCCCCATTAGCCAGTGCTGTAAGCCAGCCTTTGTAGAGAGGACTCAGGTCCAGAGAAAGAAAGGGTTTTTTCTCCAGGTACACAGCAAGTCCATGACAGAGCCATACACTTTTAGTCAGCAAGTGGAAGGTAACCTTTTCAACTTTAGTTTTAGTTTCCAACCCATGACTCAGGGCTTAAAAGTCTCATGCTCTAAAGACTGAGCTAGCTGGTCAGAGGTTCAACTGTAATTTTACCTTCCTTCTTCCTAACCCTGGTTTCCTCTGTGACTCTTGCCCTCATGGAAGCTCGTCTTATCAAGAAAACTAAGAACTGTAATATTAACTTTGGATTCCCACACCTGTTGTGGGATTTTGGACAAGTTACATTATTTTGAACCTTATTTTCCTGATGTGCTATGGGATATTAATCACTAGTTAATTCACCTTAAAGGAATGACAAACTGAGGCAGTCTCGTATAAATAGATCAATGATTTTCAAGGTAACCAGCAGCATCAGAACCACCTGAGAATTTGTTAGAAATGAATATTCTCTTGTCCCATTCCAAATCCACTGAATTCGGAACTCTGGGCTCGGCAGTCTGTGTTTTAACTAGCTCTCCAGGAGATTCTGACACATGCCAAAGTATAAGAGGGTAAAACCATTGGGTTTGGTGTCAGACAGTTCTGGATTCTTCTATATATCTTAATGTTTTGCCATCCTGGTGCTGCTCATATGCTGCTTCTATTTGGACTTGGTACCTCTTTTCACATCTGGGGAAACACCTGTGCTCATCAAGGCCAAAGAAAAACCCAAGGGAGGAGTCAAGACTGAGAACAGCAATCCTAATACTTTAAAAGTGGTGGATCAGGATGGTTCTGTAATGCAGTTAAGAGGTGTACACCACTTAGTAATGAAAAGCTACTGAGAGTGAGAGGATTTATCAGTGAGGCTATTCAGATTCTGATTTCATGGGCAGTCAATAAAACAGACACACCTGCAAAGTTGGAACTGAAGGGTTAAACTACAATTGATGTCCAGCAGGAGATAGGAGATTGCTATGAAAAGGAAACCTGCAACTTTAATCCAGAACTTTGTTCCTCCAGACCAATAAAACATTTTAAATTAGAAAACTAACATATGATTACACTACATCCTGACTACTACTGTCTCTGTCCTTTAACTTTCCCTTTTGCAAGAGTCTTTTTGTACATAAAGTGGTGAATATACATAAGCATATTCCATTTTTTAAAAAAAACTATCTGGTCAATGATGTATTTTGCTCAACATCAAATGGAGAGGGTGTGGGGGAAGATAGTAGCTTGGTGGAAATACCTTTCTCACTAGTGGTGTACTTGGTCAGCTCTTTATAATACAGTAAGTTGTCTTGCTCTCAATATTTAACAACAATAAAAGAGAACAACAAAATATTTGTATACTTTGTCCAACTGGAGAGTTTTAATGTTCTTTTATCATTGTAAAATGAAGGACTATTTTATAACTTTTTTTGTGCAAAGCTGTTAGATGGAGGGGACTCTGTTTTTAAGCAGGGAAAAATTACTCTAAAAGAAATCCTAGATAGTTTTTGCTGAAGTTAAGAGTCTTGTTTAAATAAACCCCTTGTTCAAAATGAAAAAGGAAAATTTTTTTTGTTCTGCCTTTTACTATTTGGGAGGCCACCAAAGAGCTCCTTAGCTATCTGTGAAATGGGGGTAAAAATTGTGATATCCACATAGGGGAATTGTTTATTCATTTCACTTGATTTCTTTTTGTGTGTGTAGCTATTATGTGCAGTCACTCATAAAACAGTATTTTTCAAACACTATGGTGTATTCCAATCAACTCGGATTCTTGTTAAAATACAGATTCTGGTTTAGTAGATTTGGATCCAAGATCTCAGATGATACTAAATCTGTTGATCACACTTTCAATAGAAAAGATTTAGAGTCATTTCCAGTCTGTAAATTTTTTTTATTTTTAAAAAAATCATATATATATATATTTTTTACATCATTGTCTACCTCAAGTTTCTCCCACCACCTTATCAACCATGAACCATTCTAATCTCTTGTGCCTATCCCTCCCTCAATTCGACACTCCCCCCCATGCTTCATTTTTGTTCACAGTTTTACATTTATCTTATCCATTTATTTGTTTTTTCTATATCCTTCAAATAAATGAGACCATCCAATATTTTTCTTTTCCTTTTGGCTTATTTCTGCTAACATGATTCTAGCTCCATGCATGTTGCTGTGAATGATATGTTTGTCTTTTTTGATTGAATAATATTCCATTGTGTATATATACCACAACTTTCTGACCCATTTTGTCTATTTTGGAGCCAACCTGTAAATTATTTAAGTTGTAAATTTTCTGATTAGAAATAATACCTTAAAGTTCATAATGTTTTAAGATTTGCAAAGAGCTATACCTACATGTCTCCTTTATTGCTTTCAGCAGTTCTTTCTCAGAGACAAGATAAGGAGACAATACATTCACAGTTGTGTGAAGTGTCCTTAAAATTTAGGTATTAAAGTTAATCTGTTTTCTACCAGCATATCCCTAGTGAAATAGGGATCAAGTCCCATTTTACAATGAGTAGATTGAGGGTCAGAAAAGAAAATGGACCACCCAAAGCCAAATACCATCAAAATAGCAGAATAGGAACTAAAGAACGGAAGCCTCCTGATCTCTGTGGTGCTCTTTTAGCATATTTACATGCTGTTACAGGCATTTTCTCATTCACTTAACACAGAGTTTTCACATACCAACTACATTTTGAACCTGTCACAACATGTGAATGTGAAGAAAGTTACCTTTCAATAACTGGAAAGAATGACTACACAAATATAGGCAAAGAGGAAAGTTTATTAGGGAACTGGCTCATTGCTGAGTTGTCAGTTCTAAAGATGATTATAAAGGAGACCCATTCAGATGCAAGAGATTAATATTAATCTTTGACCATTGTACATACATTCATCAAGCATTTGCCAAGCCCTAATATGTACCAGCCCTTATGTTATATTCTCATGACCATGCATGAATGAGACAAGCTTCAGAGAGGGCACAGCTGAGTGTAATGGAACATTTCACTCTTTACAGGCCTTTTCTGCATCATTAATAATAGCTGCCACACCCCCTTTCCACAGGGGGAGGAAGGCTGCAGAAATATGACAGTGGCTACACAGCAGAGCTGCAAACCAAAACTGAGAAGACCATTCAGACCAACCATTGACTGATGGCTGTCCCCATTGAGGAACTTATCTACTGACAAAGGCTGGGAGTCAGCCCTGAACCACATGGCAAAGAAGCAGCAAAATGGGACAGAAAACAGAATGGAGGTGACAGCCAGCAAGAAGGAAGAGGCACTGATACATGCCAAATGAGTATGGACTGGCTGTCTGACACAAACTTAGGACTGGAAATCTGAGCAGCACGGACCACCATGTACCAAGAATGCAGATCTTCACCCTGGAAAAGGACATATTTCCAGAAATATGTCCAAAAAGACCAAAGGGCCAAACATGGACAAAACAGCAATAAGAGAGAAGGTGGCATGACCAGAGAGGGGGTGGCTAGGGGCATTCCCATACACTGTATGAAATGCAAAAAAAAAAAAAAGTTGCCATTTACTGAGTGCTTAATATGTGTCCATGTTGAATTAAACTCCAGACAACATTATCATAATTATATTAGTTAATCCTTAAAATTCTTACTGGAATATATACTTCCCAAGGGCAAGGATTTATGTCTATTTTGTTCACTCCTGTATCTGTGGAACTTTGTTGAATGCCAGTGACTCCTTATTGCCCACTACCTTAGCTCAGCATTCACCAGTAGGCCAGTCCTTTCAAGGGGCCCCTTCTTGCTACTCCACTTGATACTTTATTAGACAAATTCAATCACTGACATGGTCTTCTTAGAACTCCTTGGATTGTTTATTCTGTGTGAACATCCTCACCCCATTCCTTGTTTAGGACACTTTTCTTGCTATATTCTTTACAGTGAACTGTGGTGAGCCACACAAAGACTCCCTTACCTCCTGAAGTTCTGCAATCATTATTTTTCACCTTACCTGTTTTGTTTTATCAGGTAAGACTCTAAAGTCCTCAAGGATAGGAACCAGGTTTCAAACAAAATCAAAACTTTGTAATAGATCAATCTATCTTACATGACTAATAATTGGAATTCTAGACTACCCTGGGCAACAGGGAATTCTAGAGAGTATGAACATTTCCTTCTCCAAGTCCGTGAACATATTTACCACAGGCTGACTGGTTCAGTTCCTGTGGTTATTTATAGCCATTCTCAGAAGGTACCCCTCACTGCTCTCATACTACATGTTCAGGGAAGATCACATGATCCTATAGGTGACAAAAATAGGTTAAGGAAGGGGTCGGATTTCAGGGTAAGTTATCTCAAATCTAAAGTGAGATTTAGCGCCTTCTAAAAATAATTTACAAAATTTCAAGGTGTGACCCCAAAAGTCTCTTCTTAGGGCCCCTGTTTCTCTACATAAAAACTGATACTGGGCTTAGTATAAGTTGATAAATGAGTAAATGAAGAAATGGGTAAATTTATCTGGACCTCTAAAGGTAACCAAAGGCTGATTGTCAGGAAAGGCTATTGCTCAAGAAGTAACCAAAATCACACAGCACTAAAGATGCCCATAGTCCTATTGTAATCTGCCCCAGCCTGCTTCTCCAGCTCTGTCTCCTTGCCACGCTAAACTATTTATAGATGCTAATAGGTCATCCACATCATCTGGTTTCACACTTCAGTGTCTTCATGCATGTGGTTCTCTATACCTAAAATATTCTTTCCTCCCCTCATAATTTAGGTAGTTCTTATTTGTCTTTCAAGTCCCAGGTCAGGTAGTGATTCTTCTAGGGAAACCTGTTCACCCTCAACTAGGCTGGATGACTCCTTTGTGCTCTGGCAGGTGTCATGCTACTTTTTATTACAATACTGACCATGTTCTTTATTGTCATGGTCTGTCTTTCCCTCAATGAGACTTGACCATCTTAAGGACAGGGATTGGATCTTATTCATTTCTGTCCTCAGTGTCAGCATGACACAGAAGAATTGGCACTTACTGTGCACATGATCCAGTGGAAAGAATGTAAAATAAAAGTTTTAATTAGTCTAGAAATTTGCTACTCATCCAATTCCAGGTTTGTTTTGTTTGTTTGTTTGTTTGTTTATTTATTCATTCATTCATTCATTCATTCATTCATTTATTTATTTATTTATTTATTTATTTTTGAGACTAAGTCTCACTATTTTTGCCTGTGGAACCACAGGCTCTCATTGTCTGGGGTACCACGGACTCAAGCAATTCCCAGCCTCAGATTCCCAGGTAGGTGGGATTACAGGCACGCGCCACCACACCCAGCATTTTTTTGGAAATAGGTCTCACTACAGATCCCAAAAGGGATTCGAATTGTAACCCCTAGCCCCAGCCGCTTCATAGGCTGAAGTTTACAGGCACAAGCCACCATGCCCAGCCACAATTCCAGGTTTTAGAAGGACTTTGCAAAGCCCCATTTAATACTGATTGTAGATAAATTTTTTTCCAATTTTTTTATATTTTAATATTAATTTTATTTTATTTCTTTTGAGATTAAGTCTCGCTATGTTGCCAGGGTAGTCTTGAACCCACAGACTCAAGCAGTTCCCAGCCTCAGCCTCTGGAGGCTGTGATTAAAGGCAACCACTGAGCCCAGCCATTTTTTCCAATTTTTAATGCCCCCCCCCCATAAATGATTTCGATGAAAAACATCTCCTAGGAAATGACTAGAATAGATGACAGGCAAGGATATCTGAGCACATGGACTTTTGCAGGCCCCCTCTTTCCCCAATACACACACTGTTCATGGCAGATGCATGATTTATGAGCAGATGGCCCTCTGCACAAGACTTCTCTGAAGACTCCAACAGTCTGATAGTGGTGACTGTTTCCATTTCCTTTTGCCCACCTTGCCCTGACAGAGTGGAGGGTATGTTAAAGAAAAGAAAGTGTGTACACAAAGTATGAGATGTGAATCATTTACCAGACCGGAGGGTTGATAAATCCGTAGCCTGGGACAAGTCACTCCTTCCTCTAATCTTCAGTTTTTCCCATTTGTAAAGTAGGGATAATATCTAACTTGCCCTTTTGACTGGAACCACCCTTTTCCAGTATGTTGCCAAAATGACCAACACAGAAAGAGAAGCACCTGCTATACATTCTCTAGGCCTTTTAGAAAATGTGGAGTTAGTCCTTTGGCCACATACATGCAAATCTACATGAAAGGCGATATTGTAAATATCAAGGGCATGGGTACTGTTCAAAAAGGAACACCCTACGAGTGTTACCATGTCAAAACTGCAAGAGTCTACCCAGCATGCAGTTGGCATTATTGTAAACAACCAAGTGAAGAATTCTTGCAAAAATTAATGTTCATCTTGAGCACATTCTAAGAACTGAGAGAGCGGGTGTGGTAGCGTGAACCTCGTCCAAGCGCTGGGAGTCAAGAGACTTGGGATCGCTTGAGTTTATGGGTTTGAGACTACCCAGGGCAACATAGAAACCTGGTCTTGAAACAGCAGCTGGGCACTGTGGCAGGTGCCTGTGATCCCAGCTACCTGGGAGGCTAAAGTTGGGGATCCCTTGAGTCCCTGGTATCCCAGACAACATAGCAAGACCTAGTCTCCAAAAATAAAATAAAGTAAAATAAAATAAAAAACAAAGATTAGCCAGGCACGGTGGCTCGTGCCTGTAAGCTTCAGCCTATGAAGCGGCCAGGGCTAGGGATCACGGTTCGAGTCCCACCTGGGGCCCGTAGCGAGACCTAGTTCCAAAAAAATAGCTGGGCATGGTGGCGCGC
>PVHY01030839.1:0-13086 GCA_004024945.1 Uropsilus gracilis
GGCCGGGAGCGCGAGGAGCAGACCAGGGAGCTGCTGGTGCTGCTGGAGAGCCTGGTGGCGGCGCACGGGGGCGCCCCCTACTCCAACGCCGTGTACCGCCTGGCGCAGGACCTCCGCCACGCGGACCCCGAAGAGCGGCTCCGCCAGGTGGCCCAGCGCGTGGCCGCGGACATGCAGAACCCGGGGCTGCCCTGGCTGCCTGTCTGGCCCGGGGCCTGGAGGAAGCTCCCCCAGGGCTGGTGGCTGCGCCTGCTTGTGCTGCTGGGGGGTCTGGGCCTGCTCTGCTGGCTGTTCTTCAGGCGCCAGCCCGAGGCCCTGCAGGAAGCTCAACCCCGGCTGACAGACTAGGTGCAGCTGAGACCAGTCACGGGAGAGAGGAGTTTCCCTGGTGTTCTGTGCCTTCCAGGCCATTCTGAGTTCTGCTCCCATCCCCTTCCAGAACCTTCTCTGGGACTAAGCCCTCCCCAGGCTCTGTCTCCCCTGACAGAAGTCAGGCAGCCTATGTTGCTTTGCTCTCCTTTCCATGAACCTCAGCTCCCTTCCCCTGTCTCCAGATCATCTTTACTCCTGAAAACAGAGGAAGCGCTGTCCCCTATCCTCCCCCAGACCCAGGATGACATGGAGCAGAGTCCCAAGCGTACACCTTTACTTAGATGGCGTCTGCGCTGAATAAATAAACGCACTGTCACCTCGTGGTAAAGCAGACCCCCATTTCTAGATGTCATCTACCTGCCTTATATGCCTGTGGAGTTGACACCCGCTCTGTAGTTCCTGGCCTACCTGTGAAGCCTGTGCCCAAGCATCACACACCTGCCTTTGGGTGTGAGAGAACAAGTGACACGGAGAGAGGAAACCATGCATCTGCAGGCACCGTCCCCCCAGATGTCCCCTTCACACCTCTCAGCACCTTGGATCCAGCAGATTTTGGTTCCCTAGAGCCACTGAGCTTGGCAGAGACTTCTTCCACTGAAGGGCTTCTCACAGCTCACACAATCATGGGGAAAGGATATGCATTTCAATTCAAAGCTTTAAATTAAAAAAATTCAGTTTGGGGATCATTTTTTTATTTGAAACTCAAAAAATAAAAAAGAGCAACAGGTCTTTGGGCCTGAGGATCGGTGATAGGATGGTGGATGGCAGCATCCTGCCCAGGCTGTGCGTGTCCAGCGGTCATTCCTGCTCAGGTGAAGTGAGCAGGCGTGTGAGTTGTCAATCCTGACCATGCTGCTGCTTCCCTCCCCCCATCCGAGCACAAGCCCCAGCTCAGTGCTGATACCACCACATCCATGCAGATCTCCCTACAGAGTCCTCTGACTATACTGCAAGACATTCAGGTTCCCAATGCTGTCATCGCTACAGAGACAAGTGACAAGGGAGTCACCTGAGCATGGGCTGGGGAGTGAGTCCCCCAAGAGCTGGATATAGAGCAGTACTGATATAGAACAGTACTTGACATAGAGGCTTCTGTACCTGCAGCAGAGGTCATGATGGGGAACCTTGATTTCGATCCCACTCACTTTCAATATGCTCTGGCAGTGAACAAGCAGAGAAACCTACCATGTTCACTCTGCTGAGAAAGGAGATGGTCAGCTGTGAGAATGTGAGAAAGTAGCGCCCAGTACAAGCAACGGGGAAGAGGGAGGGAGAAACCAGAGTGATACTGTCCAAGACATGAACAAGAAGGGGTCCTCCCCCACTATCTGCAAAGGGTGCCTTGTCATACCAACCCCTGAGCTGGGGTTAGTCTCCCTACCTCCAGAACTACGAAACAGGAAATGTGTTATTATACGCCACCCAGTCAGTGGTGCTTTGTCATGGCTGCCTATAAACCAACACATCCTCCGGGTTGTGCGCTCCTCTACTACACACTGGTCAGCACATGACAATTCTGTGTTGTGACCTGCAGGAAGATGAAGTGGCAGGTCACAGATGTGGATAAGCAGGGAGTGTAGACTGCCTCCCCTGCCATCACCTTCCTCAGAAAATGGCACTTCTCATTCATGAATTAATATTTTTCCACTGTAGATATATATTTTTAATCCTTTAATGTTTCTAAAATTGGGGTAGCTTACAAGTAACATGCATAAGACACTCAGTGCTGTCCCCACATTATCCAGAGCTGCAGCAAAGGCCTGTTTTTAAATGAATGTTTAAGTTTACCATGGAGAAGAGGTGTAGTGACATCCAGATATCATTAAAGCCAATAAGGGGTAGGGTACTTCCCCAGGAACCTGGGTGTGGGTGGATTGATTGAGCCCTGAGTTGTATCAGGAAACCTAAAAGAACAAAATCCTAAAAGATGGAGGTGATAAAATTCAGCTGAAGCCTGGCAACTTCACTCAGGACATGCTCCCAACTCCTGCTTCAGAGATTACATTGAGCAGCGAGCTAAGAGCGTCCCTCTTCACCACCATGTCACCCATATTGTTTTCCTGAAACAAGCACCAGAATCAGAGATTCATCCTTCTTTATATATCCTCCCATGCTGAATTCTCATTCTGAAAATGGGTTTTTCTGGGCTTGAGTAAAATGTATGACATTTTTACTGAGAAGAAAGGGATAAATTCCATTTCCCTTTTTTCTGCCCATTACTGAAACCAGTGTCCTCTATTGTTGGACAGAGAGAAGATATTATTTTCCATACCACACATCTTTTTCTGCCCCCACCATTTACTCTTTTTCCACTTTGAGTGCAGGTGAGTTCACTCAGAGATGGACAAGATCAATGTAGATTCACCCTTGACCAGCCCCTGCTCACCAGTTACAGTATAGCTAAACCTGGGGGCATGACTAGCTGCAACCAGTATATGTATCCTTATGGTGAAAACTAAGAGCAGCTACCTGGTCTGGGGTAGATCGATTCAAGGTGATACTAAGGATCAGTCTCACAGAACAAAGAGCACACCATAGGTCATATTTCTAACACAACAGGCAGTGTCCCCATCCAACCATTCGTAGTAATAGCAATGGCTTCAATTTCATATTCAGGGAAAAAGATAGACTGTTATCTGTTTCTGATGAAGGAGGAAATGAGGCCCAGAAAACTTAGATGGCATATACTAAGTGACCCTCTATAGCAGAATCCAGAACCATAATCTAAGTCTTAAGAGTTTATCCTCTTTTAGTACTTCCCTATCTCAGACTCTACCCCACCTGCTCAATGACAACATTGTGGGTAATGTGAAAATGAAGTCTCAAGTCAGAGTTTGGTGGAAGAAATCTCAACTATGAAGCACAATTATTCCTTCCTTATCTGCTCAATCTTAAGAAACGGAGGAAATAACACACATTATTGAGAAAGGAGCATTGAAATCTCCAATTATAACTAGATTTGTCCATCATTTCTATCAGTTGTTACTTCTTATGTTTTGAAGTTCTCACTTTTTTGGAAACTCTCTCTCTCTACATTCAGTACTGTGTCCTGATGAATAACTTATTAATATTTATGATATATCCTTCAGTATTCCTGGTGTAGACCTGGTACTGTTCTGAAGCCTACTTGGTTACTAATATAACTACGGTAGATTTCATACATTTAGTATATGCATGTTATCTTTTTCAGTTCTTTCATTTTAAACTGTTTCTTTATATTTCAACTGGAATTTAAGCCCAGCTTTGTTGTTTAATCAACTATTGGTCTTAAAATTGGAGTGTTTTGGACAATTCATATCTAATGATTATCAATATGGTTGTGTTTAAATGCACCATCTGTTGCTTGTTTCTGTTTATTTTTATTTTTTACCTAGCAAATTACAAAAAATCTATTTTTCCACTGTTGCTTTATTCATTTATTAGTTAAGATAAGTCTTTTTTTTAATAATTGTGCCACAATTTGCATCTTTAACTTACTATATTCTATCTTAGGGAATATTATATCATTTCATGTATATTATAAGATCTTTATAAAATGATAATTTTACTTTATTCCTCCTATCTTCTTTATTGTTGATATGTATTTTATTTCTATATATATTCAACATATTGTTATTTTTCACTCAAGAGTCAATTATCTTTTGAAGGAATTTTAAATGGTAAGAACATTCTATATTTCTCCAGTTACTCATTGTTTTGGACTCATGTTTCTTTGTCAAGGTAGAAACTGTCATCCACTTTCACTTTCTATTCACCTCACCCATCCTATGGCTCTGGCTCTGTCTTTATCAACCTGTTGTTCAGTCTCCGGAAAGAGGTTTTTTAAAAGATATATTTAGATATGTGTATGGTTTTTTGGTTCTTTTTGAAAGAAGAGTAAGTAATGATCTTAGTTACTACATCAAGTCAAAAACGGAAGGCCCCTTGTGCATATTTCTTAGACAGTATTTATCAAGGAAATGACATTTGCGCTACCACCTTCCGTATATTCTGACTTTTGCTGTTTGCATCCTCAGGATGTCATTTCATATGTTTCCCTGTCTGATACATTTTCTAAACTATACATGAACTGTGGCTGTTTGATCAGATGAATCAGAATCAAGTTCAGTTTTTTGGATATTGTTCATAGGTGATGCTCTGTATTTCCACAAGGGGGCTCTTAGTGTCTGTTCTTCTCTCTCACTCTCAGGTAGTACTCATTGGAGATCACAGAACAGACCACTCATCAGGAACTGCAACCTTTTCATCAAGCACTTAGAATATTTCTATAATGATACCTTTTTCCCTCTTCATTTGTTTACATTAGTAAGGTACAGGTCCTGCAGGAAAGGCAAGATAAATGCTTGAAAAATACCAGGATCAGATACATATGAATAAAATATTTGAATGTTAGCAAAAAGGAAATAAGAAATTATTGTACTGCATTCTATGCCTGTGGAAGGTCTGTGAGTCAAAAGCCTGGACACTCAAAAGAATTTAATGATTAATTTGCTTCCATAATAGTGATACACATGCACATAAGAAAAACACGGTGAAGTATGAATGATAAACAAGAAAATTATATTTGAAATTTACTTAATAGATAAATGGCTGGTATCTTCATTTTAAAAAAACAGATTTCTTTCAAATATTTTTCTAAATTCCTGGAGTGCCTATGTCAGCAGACACAACCCTTGAGATGTTTAGGCGAAGCCTAACCATGGTGCTGTAGGTTTTATGCAAAACCATTTTTTTAAATATTTGAATCTGAATGTTACTGTGATTTTTCTCTTGGAATTTCTCTTGTAACAAAACATTTCTAATCTTCCCAAGGGCAGGACCTTTGATGTGTTCGTGTGCTTAGCGAGACAAGAGAGTAGGTATGTTGAATATGGAGTTACAGCTACCACTCCAGGTACCACTGTCTAGGTGCCAGGAGCCCCTTTTCTGTTGTGAATAGCAGCACATACACACAAAGCACAGAGGCTATTGTACAAACTGCCCCCTTTGCCTCCCAACCAGAGACCCCTAGTAAACTGGAGTGAAGAAAAACAATGGAAACTGGGGTCAAATAAGGCTTTCCAAACCTTCTTGTGGAACAGCAGATCTCTGTCAGAGCAGGACTCAGCTGTGTCCACCCCACATGTACTGAGAAGAGTAACTGAAGGTGGAAGATGCACCTGAGCCTTCAGAAAAACCTCTGTGCAGCTTGGAATCAGACACCAATGGGTGGGTTGCTGCGGGCATGGGGACCCCAAGAATTGGGGAGTAGAGAAGTTTCCTGGTATGAACAAAGTCAATCTAGTCCAGTGACTAGGAACAATGAGTGGTATAGTCTCCTCCCCCAAATTCCTCCTCCTTCTGTGAGAAAGAGCAAGCACAATTCTCTTTCCAGAGAGTGGAATTTAAATGTTTTGTCCTTTTAGAAACTGAGGGGTAAGTCTGCTTTCTGGAAAGTGTAGCAGCTCATGGAATGCAGTTCTGTGGATAGAACCTGGCCCCAATAGGTAAGAAGCTCAAATAGCAGGAGAAGGCCCAGTGGCCACCTAGTGGACATCCAATGCCTGCAGCAGGAGTGAATGGAACCTCTTCTGGGACCTGTTGGACTGGGGCCCTAGATGGCTGCAATTCCAGTCAACATCACATGGAGCCACCCAGGGCCCCCAACACAGGCCCGAGAAGTAATGATGCAGGAGGGGAGGTTATCGTATATGGTGGCTGTGTCAGATGACATATAACATATGCACTGACTGTCAAGAAAGATGGAGGTTTTATGTTATTGCCATGGAATTGGATGGGCAGTTTCCTGAAAACAAGGGTGCACCATTTTTCATTAGAATAAATCCATTATGGTGGATATCATGAAACTTAGACACAAAAGTGTCTAAAGTCAATGAAAACATACAGCTGTAGGATCTAAGCCCTGATTATAAAGAGCACAGATGCCAACAACACAACAGCTCCCGCTGCCAGGCTCCGACACACCTCTATCCCCCAGATGAGGTACATGTTGTTGCAGTAACTCCAAAACTGACCTGCTCACCATGACATTGACCTTCTAACCACTGTGGTCAAAGGCTGGCTGTTGCTATTTTCTCGGGGATGGTGACTTTTATCTGGAGTCAACTCTCCTGGTGCTCCTCCTGCTCATAGAGCAGCTGTGTGGTGTGTGAGTATGGAGTCAGGAGAGAGTGCAGATATGAAATGAGAAGGTTTTTAGTGCTCCCCACCTTCCCCAAACCAGAGATGATCCTGAGACATTTGTCCTTCCTTCTAATAATATGATGCAATGACATTGATAGATATTTGTACATTGACCCAACCTTGCATTCCTGGGAGAGCTCCCAGTCACTGTACTTACTGTACACTCCTCTCAGGCATAGACTCCTAGAGTAAGTTGCTGTATTGGATGTGCTGGTGTTTTCCTGAGTATTTTTATGTCTGTATCCTTGTTGTTTGAAAAACAAAACAAAGAAGTAACTAGAACTTGAAAATGATCACCAACACACAACCTCAGACTCCCAAGTATCAATAATCACTCTTAATGTTAGTAGTTTAAACTCATCAATTAAAAGACAAAGAGTAAGACATGGGTCAAAAATCAGAACCCAACATCCTACTGCCTCCAGGAAACACATCTGACCCAAAAGATCAACACAAAACACAAACAACACAAACCAAAAGTAAAGGGCTAGAAAGCAATCTTTCAAGCAAATGGCCCCCAAAAGAAGGCAGTAGCACTCATTCTTATTACAGATAAACCAGGCTTCAAATTAAGAACAGTGACAACTTAACTGGATGAGCTCATCCTGAGAATGAATGTTTCATGGCTTCAGAGGTCAACATCTGCACTAATGAGATAACCCAAGGGAATGGGTTTAGGATTGCTCATACCAATCACAAAGCAACCAGTTAGTCAAAAGGGAATGAAATCAGCTCAAAGCCCAAACCTGATTCCCCCTGCCCCCAACCCAACACGGAAACAGCTAATTTTTTCTCATTATAAAAGGTAAACACTAGCTTTTCAAATATGAAAAAAGGCAAGTTTAAGGAAGAACATGAAAATTAGTAGAGACTACCATTGCTTTCAAATTGATTATGGGTGTATATTTTTCCAGACTTTCTATTATGCATACATAAAAACACATGTGTTTTTATGAACATTAATCGTTCATCTTATTGTAAAAAGGGGGGGACATTCTACTGCCTTTTTCACAATCACTTCATTCTCTTCATAATCCACTGTTTGAATGAATCATAATTTATCCCTCAGCTTACTGCTTCATCAAAACCACTTACAATTTTTGGAAAAATAAAAAAGAAAAGTGACAAAAGACAAAGAAGCTCATCATATAATGATAAAGGGGTTAATTCACCAGAAAGACATTACAATTATTAACATATACTCATCAAATAAGGGAGCACGAAAATTCGTAAGACAACTACAAGCAGAAATGAAATCAAACATTGGTGAAAATACATATATGGTGGATGACTTCAACAATACACTCTCACCAAAAGACAGATCAACAAAGCAGAAATCACATAAGGACACAAAAGTTTTAAAGGAAGACCTAGAACAAATGGACCTAGTATATATATATATATATATATATATGTGTGTGTGTGTGTGTGTGTGTGTGTGTGTGCTCAAGCTCACAAAGAAAAGAAGGGAGAAAGCTCAAATAAATAGAATCATAAATGAAAAAGAATAAATTACAGCAGAAATCCTAAAGATGATTAGAGACTACTATGAACATCTATATGCAAGCAAATACAACAACCTGGAAAAAGATACAGCCTCAAAAGATACAGCCATCTAAAACTGAACAAGAAAGAAATAGAGAACTTAAACGGGCCAATCACAGCAGTGAAATTGAGGCAGTCATCAGAACTCTTCCTTAAATCAAGAACTCAGGACCAGGTGTTTTCACAAATGAATTCTACCAAACATTGAAAAATGAAATAATGCCTGTATTACTAAAACACTTCCCCAAAAACTGAGAAACAAGGAAAACTGCCAAATACATTCTATGAAGTAAACATTACACTAATATCAAGGCCCAATAAAAACAGCACAACAAAAGAGAACCATAGGACAATCTCCCTAATGAACACAAAGGCAAAAATTCTAAATAAAATCCTAGAAAATTTATTCCAACAATGCATAAAAAGGATTATTCACCATGACCAAGTGGGAATCATCCCAGGGGCACTAAGATGGTTCATCATCTGAAAATCAATCCACATAATCCATCACACCCACAAAGAGAAAACCAAAAACCATACAATCTTATCAACAGAGAAAGCATTTGATAAATTTCAACAACCATTCATGATGAAAGACTTTGAAAAACTCAAGATAAAAGGAACATATCTCAAATTAATAAAAGCTATTTATGACAAATCCATAGTAAACATTGTCCTTAATGGGGAAAAACAGAAATCTTTTCAAATAAGATCAGGAATCAGGCAAGGATGACCGCTCTCACCATTACTTTTCAATATAGTACTGGAAGTTCTAGCTAGTGCAGTAAGCCAAGAGAAAGACATAAAAGAAACACATATAGGAAAAGAAGAAACGAAGCTATCATTATATACAGATGACATGATACTCTATGTAGAAACCCTCTTCCCCCCCCCAAAAAAAAAAAAACTCCACAGAAAAACTAATTGAAATAATGAACCAGTTCAGTAAGGTAGCTGGATATAAAATCAACACACAGAAATCGGTGACCTTCTTACATGTAAAAAACTCAATCAGACAAAGAAAAAAAGAATTTAAAAGACCCCATTTACCATTCCAACACTGAAAATTAAATACCTGGAAATAAACCTAACATAAAAAGTGAAGAATCTATACAAAGGAAACTACAAAACATTTTTAAAAGAAAAAGAAGACATAAAAAAATGGAAAGACACCCCTGCTCATGGGTTGGAAGAATTACCATTATCAAAATGGTTATTCTACCAAAAACAATATACAGATTCAATGCAATCTCAATAAAAATCCCAATGACATTTTTTAAAGAGAGAACAAACGTTACTAACATTCATTTGAAATAACAAAAGGCCTTGATATCCAAATTGCTCCTGACCAAAAAGAAAGCGAGAATAAAGGTATTACAATCCCAAGCTTCAAATTATACTAAAAAGCCATAATAATTAAAACAGCATTGTACTGGTGAAAAAAAAAAGAAAGAAAATTAGAACAATGGAAGAGAATTGAGTGTTCAGAAATAAAACCCCATATATATGGTCAACTAATCTTTGACAAAAGAGCAAAAAACATACATTGGAACAAGAACAGCCTCTTCAATAAATGCTGCTGGGAAACTGGGCCACTATATGCAAAAAAATGAACCAAAACAACTCCCTCACACCCTGTACATAAAACCACTCAAAGTGGATTAAAGACTTGGAAGTAAGAACTGAAACCATAAAATACATAGAAGATAATGGGGCAAAACATCCAAGACTTACACTTCAGAAACTCATCTCAAGAGACATCAGCAGATGTTAAAATAATGAAGGAAAACAAACAGCTGGGACTACATTAAATTAAAAAAGCTTCTTTACAGCAAAAGAAACAATAGCCAAAACAAAAAGAAATCCAACAGAAAGGGGGGAAAGTACCCTCAATACAAGTGATAAGGATCGAATAACAAAGATCCACAAAGCACCCACACAACTTAGAAAAAAGTCCAATCAAAAAATGAAGGAAATAAAATATTTCTCCAAAGAAGAAATATAAATGACCAACAACCATATGAAAAAATGCTCAACATCACTCATAGTCAGGGAGATGCAAATAAAAACCACACTGACATACCCTCTTATACCAGTAAGAATTGCCCATATAAAAAAAGGATGAGGGGGCAACACGTGCCGGCATGAATGTGGAGAGAAAGGAACACTCTTACATTCCTGGTGGGAATGCAAACTGATTCAGCCACTATGGAAAGCTGTTTGGAGAATCCGCAGACAACTGAAAATGGAACTACTGTTCAATCCAGTAAACTCACCCCTTGGAATCTACCCAAAGAATACAAAAACACTAATTCAAAAGGACACCCTACTTGGATGTTTATTGTAGCACTGTACAATTGCCAGGATATGGAAACAACCCAAATGCCCACAAACTGATGAATGGCTGAAAAAGATGTGATATATTTATACAATGGAATGTTATTCTTCAATCAAAGAAGATAAACATGTCATTCTCAGCAACTGGATGGAGCTAGAAGGAATATTTTAGCAGAAATAAGTCAGAAAGAAAAGGAGAAATGTGGGATGGTCTCAATTATATAAGGGATATAGGGAAAACAAAGACAAGAAAAAGTTAAAACTGTCAACAGAACTGATGCATGAGGGTAAATTGGGGAAGAGAAGGGTCCAAGAAATTAAGATGGTGATAAGGTGATGGGAGAACCTCGCAGTAGAAAATGATGTCATATATATGTATATATATGTGTGTGTGTGTCTGTTGTGTGTGTGTGTATATATATGTACAATCAATAATTTTTAATTAAAAAATAAATCACGTTTCATATTCAAAAAAGAACCTGACTGGTACCTGCAGTTGCAACTCTCTCTTCCTTTACATATGAGTTTTTTGAGTCTTGGCAAGTACTTCAGGATTAAGTAAACCAAGATCGTCTTGTGTCTACATGGAAAAACTGACCTCGGTGCTAGTGAGATCAAGCTAAGATGATTTGCATTCCACTAGGAGAAGATGACAGGTGTCTTTCATTTTGGTGTCATTGTTTTAGCTGAATTTCATGGTAGGCATTTGACCAAATGACACACAGTCGTCACTGTGATTCAATCGCACATTCAAACACAAGTCACTGAAAATTTGTCACCCATTAAGAATTCAAAAAGAATTGTCGGTACTCCTAGCAAAATGGTGATTTCTGTCCTTGTTATAAAAGTCAAGGAAGCTGCTTCCCTCAACATTTCATGGAGAGGGATTGATGGTATCACCACGCCTGCCCCAGAGAATATATGGTGTCACCACCTCTGCCTGTGGGGGTGCCTTCTGGAAACTCCAAGCCCATGTACCAGCAAGAAGGAATTGTGGGTGGACTGGGCTGCAGTGGGAAAGATGGATGTCTTGCTCAAGGCTGTGAAAATAGTGAGCTCTGAAATGTATTAGTCTACAAAATCATCTCTGCTTGGGAGTAAAGGCAGGGGTTTGGGGAGTTTGAGAAGCCAACGAGATCAGGTTGTTTGCCCCTTATGGGTCATGGTCACTGTTCAAAGTCACAGCGAAGGGCTCTGACTGCCAATCCTCCTGTAGCAGCATTACAGATGGTATGGAAAATACAAAAGGATAATGTAAAACGATCACTTTGAATGTGCTGGTAAGTACAAAGAATGGGTAGACCTGAGGGCAATTTGACCTGGGGTGGGGGAAGACCCTGCCATCATGGGTGTGTCTTCCCACTGAGAACGTTTCCCATATGCTGATGCAGAGATGACACGAGCAGAAACTCACAGTGACCTGTGGGTAAGAGGACGAAG
Organism: Uropsilus gracilis; assembly: GCA_004024945.1. Lineage (NCBI taxonomy): Eukaryota > Metazoa > Chordata > Mammalia > Eulipotyphla > Talpidae > Uropsilus > Uropsilus gracilis. The sequence continues at coordinate 11,878 of PVHY01030839.1, forward strand.
GTTGGGGGCACCCAGGACATTCATAAAATGATGGGGAACTCCTGAAAGAAAACACAGAATGGGAAGAAGGATAAACACCCTTCAAATCTTAGACTGACCTTTGACCTAAAGGTATGAACTGCATGTTTGTATGTGTATGTATATATGAACTGTAATCTCCAAAGTTCCAGGGGAGAACTTTCTGGAAGGATGAAATCACTACCTTCCTAGGTCAGAGAGGTCAGTTGTTGCCCATAGCAGCAAGGGCAGATTTGAGGTTCGATCCCTCACATAAGAGGGTCAGTAAACTTAGAAATCTCACTAAGATACCAAAGAGGTCATACTCCAGGAGTCAGAACCACCTCAGGACTAAGGGGTTTTCCCTAAAGGAAGAGCAGAGTTAGAGCAGTCTCTCTTCAGTGCCATCTTAAGCCAGGCTTCCCGAGGGTGGTTTGATCACCAATAATCAAAGTGCTGCTGGAACAAACTCAACATTCTCTTTCCTTTAATTTTATTTTGTAATTTTCATACAGGATTAGTCACATTTGTATGGTTGTTGTTCCCCTTAGGTTTTGTGCTTCCTTCTATATTGTACCCCTACCCCCCTCCCTTTCCCCCCACCCCATCACTCCAGCTGTTCATATTGCAAGTTACTGGTCCATGTTTGGTCCATTGGTCTTTTCTCTTTTTGAAATAATGTCCTTTTCTCCTGGACTTGCACTCCTGGAAAGCAGACAAGGCTGCTCAGATCCCCGGGAGTAACTGAGGTGGACACAAACTCAATATTCTCCAGAAGGAGATAACACTATCCAGAGTCTCCACAATATCCACAGGTTATTATTTATCCTTCTCTAACTTAAGGGTAGAAAGCAATCTAGTTTCTCTTGCTTTATAGTCCATACTTTGGTATTTGTGTTTTCATTATCATTCAGGATAAAATACTTTTACTTGATTTAAAGTTACATTTGTAACTTTCAAATAAAGATAAAATACTGACATGAAAGTGAATGGAGGCTATGAGGTGAGCAGTTTCCCAGAGGGAAGCAAGAGAGAGACTGGAAGAGCACATTTCACAACTTTCCTGACAAACACGGAGACTCTGCTGCAGCTAGAAAGACAGAAAAGCTGGTAGAGACATGACAGCAAATAGTCACCATCTGGGATATCACGTCCTCTCAACAAACAAAACTAGAATTGACAAACCTAGTCACCCGGATGCAGTGAAATATT
>PVHY01030840.1:0-13092 GCA_004024945.1 Uropsilus gracilis
TGCCCGAAGGCTGATCAGGCCAGGGTCTCCCGGGCCAGCCCTGAGGCCCTCTTACCAGCCAGCTTGATGGCAGAGAGTGCTCTATCAGGGCAAGTATGGCCCCCACACAGGCCAAGCTGACTGGAGCTTCCCAAGTCAGTGCCTAAGCGTTGGCCTTCAGCCCCAGGAATTCTTTCAAATTGTGGAGGATTTCTGTGGGGTGAGAAATCACAAGTTCATCAAGTGGTTTTCCTTTTGAAGTACCTCACACCTCAGGTGATGAGAACTGAGTACATTGTCGTAGTTTGGCAAGTGTCGTTTGTATTGTAGGAGTTTGCATTTTAGGGCCCAGCCTTCTTATGAAGGTACCAAGAGTTCTCATTTTTTGAAGGAAACCGCCTATCTTCAGGAGCATGTGGGGATTTTTTTCTTCTTTCACCAGGGAAAAATTTTCCTTCTTGTACACTTTTACATTTGAAATACATTGATGAAATAATAGTATTGATGAAAGGAAAATATGAAGCTATTTAGGTAATCAGTAAGGAAACTTTCTTCACTGGTCTAATAAACAGCCAAGAAAATGCTACATGCTTGAGAAAGCTCACTGACTCTTTAAACTGAAAACTATTTTAAAGAAAATATACACTTTTTATTTTGTTTGTGAAAAATGGGAACCTCTCTCCAGTGATAAAGGTATAATTCCTTGGTGAACAAAATATAATAAATGAAATAAGCCCTAATATCTCTGATAAAAATCTTCTTAAAATACCTGGCAAATCACTCAAAATTAGGGATTATCCAACTTGAAAAATATTCAATATGAGCATTAGTTTTAGATAAATATGTTTTCTGTACTTCAGAATTCCACCAATGTGCCACATTTATTAACTTTAAGACAAGAGGGGGGAAATATATTTTTAAACCTCTAGCACTTTTCAAAGTGCTTGTTGAAATGTTTTGAACTTTCCTGATTATATCCATCACTAGACAGTAAGCTGTAGGAGGACATGGATAGAATCTGATTTGTTCATCATTATGTCAGTGATGAGAAATGTACATTTCAGTAACTATTTGTTGAATAGCTAGTTCTATTAAACTAATAGTTAATTCTATTTAACTAAACTAATAGCTAATTCTATTTAACTAATTAAACCAATTAATCATTAAAATTTTTAACAAATCTTTTATTTCTAAATAATTTTATGTTTACATAGAAGTAGTACAGAGAGTTCCAGTGTATCCCTTATCTAGTTTGTTTCCCCCAGTGTTATCTCTGGTACATTTTTCAAAACTAACAAGCCAACACATCAGTAACATTACTATGAAGCAAACTCCAAACATTTTTCAAATTTCAATTATTTTTCCCATTTGTGTTATTTTTCTGATCCTGGGTAATACATATTTATAGTTGTCATATCATCTTGGTACCTCTGGTCTATGACAGTTTCTCAGTCTTGCCTTATTTTTCATGACTTTGAGAATTTCAGAGCGTAGTAGCTAAATATTTTCTACGGTGTTCTTATAACTGGTATAGTTCAATGCTCTTCTCGTGACTAGACTGGAGTTATGGGTTTTTGAAAAGAATGCCACAAAAGTGAAATGTTTTTTTCATTACTGATAAAATGAAAATGTACATCATACTGATAATACATTAGTTACACATGATAACCTTGGTGATAATACTTCAGTCAATTGATTAAGGTAGTATTTGCCAGATTTCCCCACAGTAAAGCTGTCTTTTTTCCCATTCCCTACTCTGTTCTTTGGAAGTGAGTCAGTAAGGACAGCCCATTCAAAACAAGGAGGAGAAAGTAGTTATGTAATTATTTAGAATGCTTTGGTTAAGAATTGTCTCCTCTCCCGCATGTCTGTCTCTATTCCTTCTAGATTCTCGGTGGATGGAACTAAGCAACATATGCATACTAACTTGTCTATCTCACATACATAAAATTTTTTCTGTACTACTATATCTATGTTTTAATCTATATTAAACCACACATGAACTCATACTAATATTTTTGGTTCTCAACCAGTACCACAAGTTCACAGATTTCTTCTAGCCTTCCCATCTTACTTGTCTGTAACCTCCTACATCAACACTGAGAAACTTAGCACCTACAAACCCCATCCATTTAGTTCTTGGTTCAATCTCAGTGTAAATGTAAATCAATGTCAAAGTTGTTGACCCACCCCTCCATGAGAAATACAATTACCAACTAGAATAGTGTTTGTATGTTGTTGTTTTTTTGTCTTTATTCTTATAGTTTCCAGTCAAAGCATCGTTATCCAATTTACATAGATTAACTCTTACACACACACACCCTTTATTGTGGTTATATTGAATATCTGTACAGCTATTAGATACACTTGCCAGAGTCTGAAATCTTGGCATCTCTGACATTCTGATAGTTTTCTTATAGTTTGGATACATTAATGTTTACAATATGTGATCTGCAGTTCTGTGAACTTTGACAAATGCATAGAGTTATGCAGCTGCCACCACAGTGCCATATACATAACAGTTCCATCATCCTTAATTTTATCTATGTGTCTTCTTCACAGTAATCACAGTCCCTATACAGCAACCTCTGGTAGCTCCTAATTTGTTTTCTGGCTGTGTAGATAGTTTTGCCTTTTCCAGGATGTCACATGAATGATACAATATGTGGTCTTTGTGAAGGATAGCTTCTTTTATAGAGCAAAATGCATTTAGATGCACCATGCTGTTTTGTAAATCAATCTCTTGTTCCTTTTATTGCTGTACCACTGAATAGATATGCCATAGTGTCTTCCTACTTGCTTCCAGTTTTTAGTGATCATGAAGAAATCTTCTATGAACATTTGCATGTAGAGTTTTGAACGTTTCAATTCACTTGGGAAATGCCTACAAGTGTGATTGCTGGATCATATTGCAAATCTGTTTCAGAAGGGATGAGCACAAGAGATTAAGATGACAGCTCATGGGTGACATGATAGTGGGAAAATCTTGGGATATACAACAATGTAAATATTATATATGTATTTATATATGTGTGTGTATTTGTGTAATCAATGAAAAAAGAAATGCAACAGCGTTACTAAGTAAATATAATACCCGGTAAATATTAAACTATTTTTATTTTGAGACTAGGTCTCGCTATTTTTGCCCATGGAATCACAGGCTCACGTTGCCCGGGGTATTACAGACTCAAGCTATCCCCAGCCTCAGCTTCCCAGGTAGCTGGGATTACAGGAGCGCACCACCATGCCCAGCTATTTTTTGGGACTAGGTCTCGCTGTGTTGCCCTGAGTGGGACTCGAACCATGATCCCTGGCCCCGGCCACTTCATAGGCTGAAGCTTACAGGCACGAGCCACCATGCCCAGCTATTAAACTATTTGATCATTAGAAATAGCCAAACTGTCCCTAAAGACTTTTAAAAATATTGAATACAAACTACAGATTGGAAATCACTTAAACCAGCTCAATTACAAACTAGATTTATATAATTTATTAAAACATTTTTAAACATTTCTATTTAAAAATACTTCTATAAATGTCTACAACTACTGACAACTTGAGGACATCAATTATGTAAGGGGAATAATTTTGTATTACTTACCTACAAAATTTACCAGAATAATCAGTTTGTGTCTTGAAAATATTTGTAGACCATGTAGCTACCTCATAAAGACAAAGTAATTTCAGATAAAGATGATGATCATTTTCAATAAAACATTAAAAATTCTGTTATATATTAATAATCATCTATTTTAAAGCATTATACCCCTCAAACATAGCGCTAGAGTACTAATTTTAAGAAAAATTAAATGATAGTCTCTGAGAATTACTAGCAACCCTCTTCTTTAACATTTATATATAACATTTATACATGTTAAATATCAATTTTCCATTAGCCTCCTGATTTGGTAAATTATTTCTAAAATAGTTGGAAGTTACTCATATCATCCTTAATCTTCTTTATTAAAGTATATGCTTTCTTTTGTATTTTTCTAAATGTGTTGGTTGAATTATTAGCCATATTTTTAGTTCTTTGAAAAGCTAAACTTCCTTTCATTCTTCACTGTTGCTTGAGTTCCAAAGAGTCAGAAGACAATTAAACAATCATTTCAAATACTCAAAGGTATAGTTTAGTGTAGTCTGCCTTTTATCTTCTCCTTCCAAAACTGGAGATGGAAAAAATTATAAATTATCAATATGAAAAAAAATGTATTTTCACATTTCTCCTCCTTTCAAGATGTCATGTGCAGTTTCTGAGTATCTGAGCTGATTATGAGCTCTATCTCTCATTCACTAACTGAAACAAATTTCTTGCAAAAGTGGGCAAAATTACAAATTATTCCAAAATTCATCTCTGCCTATAAACATGCAGACTAAAGTTCTTTAATTGAATGTGAACTTTACCCTTTATCAATAACCTCAAGAATAGGTATAACCTATCAGTCTTCATAGCACACTATCTTCAGTGTGAATCAGTAGAAAGGATTGGAAGAGGTAACTCCTTCTCTGAGTCCAGGATCCAAGCCAATTTCACAGGTGTGCAGTCCTGCAGGGTTTCACACCTAGAAAGTTCTCATGGTTAATGTTCTGTCTCTGTCTTGAATTCTTAATAATATTTTTAAAAGAAACCCCTCACTTTCATTTTTGCAGTGGATTCTCAAAATTATATAGCCAGTCCTGTCAAGACTGCATTTTAATCATTAACCAAGATACTGCAAGACCATTGTGTAGAACTGTACATACATTTTCCTTCTAGCAGAATCTATTTTTAGGGTCATAGTTCCTAAAATAATCAGCTTGGTTCTGCAAAGACTGCAGTTCTATAAATTCCACCCTCCTTATTCATTAGTGGTAAGGGTACATACAGTAGGGGGAAAGTGTTATCAAAAGTTTCTTTTATTTTTTTACATTTAACAGATTACATTACATTTATTAATGTTATGGTCCAGATTAATTTTTTAAAAAGCTTTAGATTTAAGGGGCCACATCTAATAAACCTGTTCCTGTCCTAGCTTCCAAAAGAACAAGGCTGTTGAATGAGACTTGACATTAGTCGATCTAGATCTAGCAGATTAATAGATCTGGGTATGTAAATTCATTTCCACCTCTCACCAGGTTTTTGACATTGAGCAAATTATTTGAACACTGAGGTTCAGCTATTTTTCCTATTTAAACAGTAGACATAATGATAACCATTTTTGCAAATTTTTATATAATAGGAAAAAAAGCAAGACATGGTATCTGCTCAATTGTGAACCATTTCCTTGTAAAAATACACACTTTAGAGTGCTCAAGACCTTTAGTTCTCCTTCCTTTGCACCATCCTCATTTTTGAGCTCTTTCCTATTTTATCATGTTGTTACCAAAAGCTTATCATGTGGTGATAGTCCATGGGTGACATGGTGGTGGGAGAACTGTGGGGTACACAGAAATATAAGAAAAGAATTAATCAATTAAAAAATAAACCTCATCAAATATGTTTATAGCCTAGCTGAAAATACAAAGCCATTGCGAATAGGCTCCAGGACACTTGGCAAATCCTTTCACACACACTTGGTTTCTCACACTTGGAAAATCTTATTTACTAGGAAATCAATAATTGAGGAGTGGATCCCATACTTCTAAAACACATACAACACTATAAATTAATGTTACCTTGATTAAAAATATTGTTTGGAAATTAATGAAAAGAGATGGAGAGAATATATAACAAACAAACTTAACTCATAATTTTTCAAGACCTGGCCTACTCTCCTCTCCAAGTTCCATAAGTCTCCACTCTTCCACTTAGACTGAGTTTGCTGGATTCTCCTTCCACTCATATTCTATCATAAGATTCTATACATTCTGTCATAAGATAGAAGTAAAAAGACAGATCTTAAATCTAAGCTTACTTACATATCTTTTCTTCCCCTTAGAAAAAATTATCTATATTGAATCTACTATCCTTTCTGGGAATACTACATAATATAATTTAATCCATCTTTTAAAATCTAAATTTTAAGTGTTTGCAGTGAAGAAATCAGGTTAAAATATGTTTCATGCTATAATCATCAGTAAATGACGTAACTAAATTCCAGAAGGATGCCTTCAGAGAGGACACTCAACATCAATTTGTTCAAAGCTATTTATAATTGCTTCAGTAGATGAAAATCATAAGTAAACTATTTAGATCCCTTATCAAATTTCAACATCAAAACTTACCCACTATCACTTATGCAATGAAACTTTGACTCAATGGTTTTCTTTGTATGCACATGAGTGTTGACATTGGCCTTTGAGAGGAAATTGCATTCAACAAAAGACTGGTATGAAAAGGTGCAGAGTCCTTTAGCATCAGCCCTCTTAGCCTTCCTCAAGAAGTTCAATTTGCTGAAATAAGTTACAAAATCAGTTTGTCCTTTAAGAGTCTGATAAAGTTCTTAAAGACACAATAGTCATTTCAGTTAATTTTGTTTCATTTCTAATATGGTTCTATATTACTGCTTAGAATAAAGACATCTTGATAATTTACTTGTCTCTGGTGAGTATGAACATACTTTATTGTGCTGAACTTTTACATCAATGCTGTGGGATATTTATTTTATTTCCATTTTGTGGATAAAAAGGTGAAATGTTAACAAATTGCCTAAGGTCACAGTTAGAAAATGGCAGAGCCAGGGTTGAAATTAAGGTCTTCAGATTCAATGTCATTTTCCTTCCTTTAATCTCATTTGTCCTATGGTAGATCCAAAAGAAAGTGTAAATTCTCTAATCCTGTCATCTCAGAATTCAAAGCCTCGTTAATTACAAAAGACACAAATATACAGAGTAGGTAATTAAAGATAACTAGCACTTTATTCTCATAGAAACAAAGGAACAATAACATTTACAAATGCAACAGGAACCTAGAGAAGGAAAAAATCATATGTACCAAAGAAAATCTACAAGAAGGACATGGGGATTTTAGTGGAAGGGTACAATTTGGATAGTAGGAGGGGAGGATTTATTCCTTTCAAAGTTCCCAAAATAAATCATGAGCAAAGCTTCCAGTCAGGAAGCACAGAGAGAGGAAGGGATGGTGGAATCTTGTTTAAGGAATGCAAGCCCCAAAACATAAGCAATGGGAAGTCTTTGAAGATTTCTGAATAAAGTAATGACTCATTGAAATGTATTTTCACAGAGTTAAGAGCCTCTTCTAATTTCTAGCATAAATTCAGTCCTATTATCTTTACCTGCCGACTTGTTGCTGGAGCTTCATATACCAAGAAGCAGGAAGGTTTGCACCTCTCTCCAAAAAAATGGTATCTACTCAAGTCCTAAATTGTTCCAGATTCATAAGGGTTTCCACAATTCAATTCTTGGGTTAAGAGTTCTTCAAATCCTAAGAGGGGGAGAAGGAAAGACTTATTCCCCTGGCATCATAGCTTGGTTCACTGTTCATTGTCCCTGCACTAGCTATGAGATAATAGTCTATTGCTAATACAGCACCCCTACGGGCCAGTTCTGTCATAGCCAGAGTGCATCCTCACACTAGCAGCTCAAATTTATTTTTCTTTAATTCTATCAAATTTAGCCATTATCTCCAAAACCTCATTCCAAAACACCTGGATCCAAAAGGGCATCACCTCATACTGTTCAAAATGAGCTTCCATCCCGTAACTCTTGATCTACATATAAAACCCAGATAATTGACTATTCATACACCACCCTAGCTGATGCTAACTGAACTTAACCTCCCATGTTGCTCCAAGGATGAAGTGTTCCAATTGTAAAGCACTTATACTATCTGCTGCATAGCAAGTTCTCATTAAAGAGTATCACCACTATGATTTTTACATTCAAGGATTCATCCCACATTGAGGAAAATATCTCAGAGATACAGATCTAGGATATTATTATTTTCAACGTGATTTCTAGCTTTTAGTAGGGCCTAAGCACTAAAATGTGGCCACTATATCATTCCACAGCAAAGATTGAACATTGTCACGAGGAAAAGTCATGCTAGGTAGTTATTAAAAGTGAGACTGATGAGTCAGGATTTCTAATCCACACTAAGCTATATGTGTTATAAATAGGTCTTTTATAAGTGAGTGAGCAAGTCAGGGCAACTGTTAATGAAGACATTACAGTGTTATAGAATGAGGGAGGGAATCACTTTACAGAGAATAAAGTTTGACTAAAATACTACATGTGTTTTCAGTGCTAATAACATACTAATATCTGTTCCTGTCCTGTCTTCTAAACTCCACTCAAGTTCTTCATATTTGTGTATCTCATTAAAAGGCTAGAAGACAGCATTGTATTATATCTAGTCCCTGGAATTCAGCACCTTAAAAGAGACTGGGACAAAAGGGGTTTCCTCAAAGAACCCCTAACGAGTGAGTGTTTGGGGCTAAGGGTGCTGTACTGTACACATGGCCTTTGAGGCACCCCTACTTATATTTTCAATTGTTATCTGTACTAGCAATAACAACCTCAACAAAGAGGACTTCCTGGGGATTAACCATTTGGAGGTGGAGAGGATTTTAGCAGCTACCAGCTACTTCTCCTATCCCTCAGGAAATACCAAGCTCTCTGAGCGTTATTACTTGCATGAAGAGTGCCAAAGTTATTTGATTTCTAATTAATGTCGACTCCTCACTTTTATCCATGTGCTGAAACCATAGTTTAACTAAAAAGTAGTATTCCACATTCTTCCCCTCTGTCTCTCAAATCCATTCTGTCTCATGAAGACAGTGGTGTTTAGTGTTGAGAATATCTGATCTTCCTCCTCACATCTCTCTTATCAAGAATTTATTTCCCTGTACTGGGGTGTTTTGGTGACACATTATGACTGCTTTTTTTAGAAATTATGTTATTTCTTAAAAATTTGTTTTCATTTTCTTACATTGATGATATTTATATAATTATTCCCTTTATGACCCTCCCTCTATCACCCTCCCTTCCTAATCTCCCTCTCCCCCCTCCCCCTTCTGGTGACTCCAACTCCTATCTCACTGTAAGTCATTGGTTGATGCTTGGCTCATGGTCACTTTTTCCTGGAGTGAGGTCCTCTTTTTCTAGCTGAGAATCTTTGCTCCTGGAGCACAGCCATCCAGGCTGCTGGGATCCTCAGAATTTTCTGTCAGGTCTTGCACATCAGAAACCTCTCACAGGGCAGGTGTGTGATGTGGTTCTCCGGACTCCTTAGTTATGGCACTTCCTATAATAGAGGTAACGGTCATGTTACTTGTCTGTTTCTGGTATCTGTCCTTTGATGCTTCTTCTGTCCCATACAGTTCTGGTATCCTGGGCTGGGAACTCAACTCCCAATCACTGGCAGTGGATAAGCTCCCCTGTGGGGACTGTTTTCTTTACACTACTTCACCAGATTTCTGTAATAAGTTGCGGTGGTAATGAAGGAGGAACTACTATAATCGAAGTGACTGTGGTGTCTGCCAGTCACACAGAAGCAAAGAGGGCTCTGGAAAATAATGGGAAACTTAAAGAGCACTTGCCACAGGTAGTTTGCCCTTGTCCCCTAATGTGAGAGAAAGTCCCTCACTGTGAGAGAAAGTCCTGCCTGCCTGGTGCTCCATGCCTGCACCTGTCATTCTTCCCTCTCCCCCTGGCTCCACAGGGCTCACTGTGGCTTCACAAGTCTGTCGTCACACACTTTGGCAACAACCACTGACCAGCTACCAAGCGGGATGCCTGGTAAAGCATGAAGGGCTCTGTGTTTAAGAAGGCATTTTGAATTCCAGGGAAATATCTGTGAGTTGGAAAGTAAATGCTGGGCACCAGCACCTGATGAGCAGCTGATCAGATGCTCCTGGTGTCGTCATTGTGGTGTGTCATCTGAGTGACAGGATTGGAATAGCTAGACTCCCTGGAACCAGGGGTCATAGCCAGTCAACATTAGCTTGTCAGGGTAATGACTGTAATCTTTTGCATTCCTTAGAGTGCTTTATAGTCAAGGATCTTAGGGAGAGTTTGCCAACAATTAATCTTAGCAGAGGCTTGTGGATTTCAGGATGGCCTGTAACACTCATTTGCTTTTAGTCCATAGTTTTCTAGTCCATAGTTTACTCTCACATAGGACTTCTGACAAGAACTGTCTATCCAACCACATGCAGTAGTATTATAGCTTTTAATAAATGATCCTATCAAGGACTCAGTCGTGCAGCCTGAGGTCAAAAGTGGAAAAGACAGAACAGAGCTAGTGAGAAAGCAAGGCCTTTAGCAAGAGTGGGAAATACACCAGCATTTACCACCCAGTGTCCACCCTTCTGGAAACTGGGTGAGAACTAGACCTGTCTTTTGTGAAATAAGGTGTAAGCAAAATACTAGTTTAGGTGTAAATCCTATTGAGTAAGAGAGAGAGAAAGAGAGAGGAGGGAGAGGAAAAGAAGAAGGAGATAGGAGATAACAAAGCAAAACAGACCATCTATGTGCATGGTAAAAATGGCATAATTTTCTCTGGAAATTTTATAATCAGAAATTTTCATTAAGATCATAAAAGAAATTAATCATAGAATGCAAAATTTCAGCACAAGCAGGAATCTTAAATACCATCTAGACAAATATTATTCTTTTAAAGAGAATATTAAAAGAATATTTTTAAAAGAATATCATTTTTAAAAGAATAGTAAAGATTGTGCTTCCAAGGAGGGCTGAGCTCTGTGGTATTCCATGATCAAACTGCACGCAAGGATGGGATGTGTAAAAAGAGATCTGAACATTGGTTCAGCAGATAAAAGGAAACCAACCAACACCACTTCATTTCCCAGATTCCGCTAGTCTATTTGACCCTATCCTGGAAGGTTGCAAACATACATGAGGATACTGAGTCTAAAAATGATTTTAACAAAGTATAATGTGACGCCAAATAAAATTGCTACTTGCATTTCTGGAGAGACTGAATGGCACTCCTATAAAGTGTGGCAATAGCACAGATCTTCTGCCAGACATAGACTTTTGTCAGATGTTCTCTCACCATGACGCTAAATAAGACATGAATGGACACTATTGATAAAACTGGTAAATGGGGTTCTGCAAGCTTTTCCATTTGAATTTAAAATAGTAAAATATATCATTAAAAATAAGTCCCATTGGACAATGAGTGTCATTTCCCAGAGTCTTTGACAAAGCTATAGTCACACACTGCTTCTAAAAATTCCTTGCACAGTTGCCTCTATAAGAAGTTTACATTCTGCACTATTCTTAGCTATCAGCTAGGTCTCCAGCAGTTGGAGAATTCCCAGGAGTCCTCAACACTAAATTCCAGTATATGAAGCAAATACCATCTCCATGAACCTTCAAATATCTCTTTAAAATTAACACAGGATTTGAGTGTTTAGTTATCAAAAGAATGCTACTTTTGCGTATGATATAGGCTAAAATAGACTTTTTGTAGTAGAAATAGCAACTATTATGAACAGGAGTGGCAATGGGGTGATAAATATAAAATTAGATATGTTTTAAGTAAATATCAGATTTATCATATTCAATATTAACCTTACAAAGAAAATTGATATTTCACATTACAGAATAATTTAATGAATTAGTGTAATAGGCAATACTGAATGCATGTCTCAATTTCAGATTAATGCACTGATTTGAAAAGAAAAGTGCCTTGACCACTTACTTGGGCCAACACAAAATGTTTGCGAACAAAACAGACAAAAATTCCAGACTTCACAGAACTTAAATTCTGTTGGGAGAGACAAAAAACAAAAAATAAACATTCAAAAATTAGAGAAACCATATAGTATCCTAGAAGGTGACAAGTACTATATTAAGTCATAACAGGATGAGAATATCACCACAATGATGTTATATGGTCTTAAATAGAGTGACCTGGGTGATCCTTGTTAAGAGAATGACATTCAAAAGACTTCCAGCAAATGAAAGGCCAGTCATGTCTGTAACTAGGATAGGAGACTCTCAGAAGTCTGTGCAGCTGGGCATGGTGGTGCATGCCTGTAACCCAAGTGCTGGGAGGCAAGAGACCAGGGACCACTTGAGTTTGCGAGTTCGAAACTATCCTGAGCAACATAGAGAGACCTAATCTTAAAAAAGCAGCCAGGCATGCACTCCTGTAATCCCAGCTACCTGGGAGACTGAGGTTGGGGATCTCTTGAGTCCATGGGATCAGGACTACCCAGGGCAACATAGCTATACCTAGTATCAAAAAAAAAAAAATTAAAAAGTCAATGCAAAGGTCCTGAGGTAGAGTACCGTGTGTAAAAAGGATAAGAATAATTAATAGTTGAGGTGAGAAATTAACAGGTCCCAATTCATGTCCCACTGTGTGGTTTAGTGTTGGTATACGACTTTTACACTGAGGATTTTATGCAGAGAAGAAAACTTCTTAACTTATATTTTGTTGAAACAAATAGTAAGGAGCAAAGAAAGAAGTAGGGAGCTCAATGAGGGAATGAGAAATATTAAAAACTAGAAAATAGGTTCAAAGAGGGGTCACTCATGCCAAGTCCCAAATCACCACATCAAGATTTTAATTAGTTTCCATTCTCCAGAAATGGAGTCTTAAATCTGTCAAAAAGGAGTAGGCTTGTCAGCATTAGTTAGGCCATCAGCTGATGGACTCCTGCTAGTCCCTAAAGGAAAGTGACTGCTGTAAGCAACCTTGTATTTTGTTCAACTTTCTTGTTTGCATCTCATCTGCCCAAAAGAGTCCTTCATTTTTACAGCTCCCCATAACAACCACCTATCTGTTAGACTGGACGTTGTATGATCGAATCAATTTTTGATCAAATAAACTGCTGAAAATTTTAATATGTAATTTAATATGCCTCTTTTAACAGTGAAAATAGTGGGCGTGCTAATAGAGGGCATGATGAGAGTTGCTCAAATAAAGCAACAGTTTAAAGGCAGTGGAAATGAGATTTCTCTGCCCTACAATATGGAATTGTGATAGAAAAAAACCAAGGTAGGAAAAGGTCAACTTGACACTGAGCAATCAAAAGTGATGTTCCCATCAACTAAGATAGAAACAAATAAAGAGGAAGTAACACAAAGATAAAGGCAAGATGTTCCACTTTACATACAGTGAGTTTGAGATGCTGGTAAACCCTTCTAAAAGAGAGTCTTAGAAGGCAGTGAATACATGCAACTGTTTTGGAGTTTTGC
>PVHY01030841.1:0-13093 GCA_004024945.1 Uropsilus gracilis
TAGATAGATAGATAGATAGATAGATAGATAGATAGATAGATAGATAGATAGATAGATAGATAGATAGATAGATAGATAGATAGATAGATAGATAGATAGATAGATAGATAGATAGATAGATAGATAGATAGATGGAGAGAGAGAGAGATTGCTTGATTTTCTAAAGAACAATATTTTGGCAGTTTACTTTTTTCAGTCAATATTTTTGAAAAACCCTAATTCTAAGTTTCTGTCTTATTTGTTATTGATAATGGTTGCTAACTAACTGAATGGATTCACCTATTATATATTAAGAGCTGAAGAGTTCTAGGATAAAGAGAACAAACCTAAAAGGATATTACATGTGTCTATCTGTTCACAGGGGAACTCTGCTCATGAAAATTAGTAAAATAATGGCATTTTAAAACTACTTTTAATAAAATGCCAAAAGGGAGCCAGGTATGGTGGCACATGCCTGTAGGTGGCAGCCTAGGAAGTCACGGCTGGGGCCAGGGATCGAGGTTCAAGTCCCAGTGGGGGCACATAGCGAGACCTAGTCCCAAAAAAATAGCTGGGTGTGGTGGCGTTTACCAGTAATCCCAGCTACATGAGAAGCGGAGGCTGGGGATTGCTCGAGTCTGTGATACCACGGGCAACGTGAGCCTGTGGTTCCACAGGCGAAAATAACGAGACCTAGTCTCGAAAATAATAATAATTTAAAAAAATTAAATTAAAAGGGAAAATATTAAAGCAAATAGTGCTGGAATAGTTTCATATTTAGAAAATTAAACTAGAGTTCCAAATGTATACTAGTCATCAAGGTAAAATTCCAGAAAAATGAGGTTTTTTTAAAGACTTTAAAATCTAGTAAAAAAAAAAAATGCCAAAAGGAAATATAAAGATATAATTATATTTAATTTTTTACTACAAAATATTCAAAGGATTCTGGAATATATGCTTATATAAAAGTTTATTGCCTTTATATTCCAAGGAAGAAAGCATTTTTAATTTCAGAGAAAACAACTGCCCACTCTGGAAATATTAAATATGAGGTTCTAAAAGAATTGCTTCTCTGCTATTGCTTCATACTGAACTCTACATATACACATGAAAGACCAAATTGATAAGTTACTTAGTTTGTCATATGATGAGACTTTTAAACAAAAAAGTTTAATATGGTTTTTAAGCTAATAGTAATTTGTAGGACTATGACTCACTTCCATATGCAAGCAGAATAGTAGGATAGTACTCTTCCTGCCACTATATTGGTTGGAGTCTGTTTTAAAACATTCCCCCTGCAACTCTTAATTCAAGGCAATCTGGGGATTGATAAGGCAGAGTGGGCCACAGAGGGAATGCTACAGCAAATTAACACTTCAAGACTGTAGCAGTGGTTGTCCATATGACATACTAAATGTACCACAGCACTTCAAAATGAAAACAAGGAGGTAAAGTAGTTATATCCCACAAGACTCCCAGGCTATAGTGATTACATTTATCTACACATGCAGTTTAGTTTCATATAGGGAAACCAAACCAAACCAAAACAAAACAAAAAACCCAAAAAACAATCTCCAGTTTATGTTTTGACACATTAATATAGAAATGAGTCATATCTACAATATAACCTTTCAGAGCTACATAGTTAATCCTTAGTTTTATGCACTCATGAATCATTCCAGAGGAATACATTCTATGTATAGCCTTCATTTGAGTTTGTGTTTTGTTTTTTTTTAACATAATCAACTTCCCAGTACTGACGAGAAACCATAAGCTCATTTCTTCTCACTCTATATTCTCACAGGGTGAGATGCCAATTATCTCATCTGTCTATAACCCATATTTCCATTTCTCCCTGACCATTTCTCTTTGAATGTGTCCCACTATACCCCAAAATAAAACTGATCATTTATGCTTTCGTCCTCCCCCACCAAGGTTTCCCTTTAAAAATGAAAATAACAACTTATATTTCTCAATTTTTCTCTTGTTTGGTCTTTGGTACTAGCACCATGACAAAACATTCTGATCTCCCCAGTTATGCAAATCAGAACCTTTAGAATACAACTAACTCTCCTACTACTTAAGTATCTCAGTCAATCTACAAATCCTACTTTGGGGCTACCATCTACTTATGAAGTATTAGAGTAAATCTATTTCTGTAGATTCAAACAATGCTGACAACTTCATACAGTATGACCTAACGTGAGCAAACAGGAGAAAGCTTGATCTTTTCTTCCTACTTGTTTTTGTTAAGTCCATTAAAGGAAGTTTTTAAATTAAAATTAGCATTCTCAATCTCAAGAAGTTAGTAAGAGATTAAGACAAGGAGCTTTATATTAAGACATGTGGAAAAGGCACAAAGAGAAAATAACAGGAAAGAGTACTGAAGCAAAGAGAAAGGAGAAAAAGAAGAAATAAAGATAAATAAAAAGGAAAAGATAAAAAGAGTACTACTGTCACTACCTCTTGGTCATACATAGGAAAAACACTGCAGTTCTTACTTTCTCAACAGAGTTGAGACAGAACAGGTCCAGAAAAAGGAAGTTCAGTAAACTTTAAAGCTTGGTAATCTTGGCTAAATAGGATTTTCCTCATTGAAAAAAAATCCATGTTTTCCAATTAAAAGATAAAGTAAATAACCATAACCAATTTAACTACTGCCCTAACTATTGTGAGAATGGAGGTTAAAAACCATCAGTAATATCTCATTTTGACACACTTTGCACAGATCAGGAACTACCAGATACCCAGTACTATCCTACTATCAAACCATTGCTGCTAAATTTTTTTTTTTTTTTTTTTTTTTTAAGACTAGGTCTCATTATTTTGCCTGAGGAACCGCAGGCTCACGTTGCCTGGGGTACACGGACTCAAGCAATCCCCAGCCTCAGCTTCCCAGGTAGCTGGGATTACAGGAGTGCACCACCACGCCCAGTATTTTTGGAAACTAGGTCTTGCTATGTTGCCCCGTGGTGGGTCTCGAACCCGTGGACTCAAGTAATTCCTAGTCTCAGCCGCACTCTAAGGCTGCGCTTAAAGGCACGCACCACCATGCCCAGCTTGCTGCTATAGTTCTTATCAGGATACAGATTTCTCACATCTAAATGTAATGCAATCGCTGGAAAATATTTAGAAAAACACCCCAACAAACATCAAACGATAAGGTTCAAGAGGGTAAAATATTAAATTATTGCTGAGCTGATTGCCTACAACACATTAAGTGGGAATAGATAACAAATCTCTTCACTGAAAAAGTTTCCTTAGACAATTAAGATTCAAGCATTCCCCAGCCTCAGCTTCCCAGATAGCTAGGACTATAGGTGTGTGCCACCACACCCAGCTATTTTTTGGGACTAGGTTTTACTATGTTGCCCCAGGCGGGACTTAAATCGCCATCCCCAGACCCTGCCACAACTCCATAAGCTGTCGCTTACAGGCACGCGCCACTGTGCCTGGTTCCTCTATTATTTTGCATGAAATCAGAAATGAATAATATAATTTGAAACAGAGATATCATTTTTCAGGTATGAATGTTCATATTTAAAAGATTTGAGAGCATAAGCAACATATACAATTATGATACTAAATTTCATACTATATCAAATTTAACAACTAAAAAGTAACAACTGCATTTGATATATATGTTAGGTAAGGGACCAGTTGTTTTTTGAGCTTATCAGACTTGTTGCAGAAAAATTCAGTTCCCCACAGCTGAACCTTAATATTGCCTACTACTATAAGGAACTAGTTCTAGTTATGACTATGAAATTCAGAGCTCCAGCGGATGTATAGAGATTAATGGGAAAAGTCATTAGGAATGAGCTCCAATAACTTTGCAACCCACAGATATAGCTACAATAGTGCTACAACATCTACCAAATCTTAGGCTATGATAATAATTGAACTTCACAGAGAAGGAAAATAATCACCATAGGAGTTCAATAAATACTAGGCTATGTGCTAACTAGTTACCATCAGTTTTTTTTTATTCTAATCATTTAGCTCTATAACTATTATTACCCTATTTCATGGAGGAAACTAAAGTTCAGAGAGATATGGATAATTTACAGAAGTCTCATAATACCTGAGGCTATAGGGGAAGTTTAGTTTGAAACTTCAAAACCAGCTGGGATTACAGGCGTGTACCACCACACCCAGTTATTTTTTGGGACTAGGTCTCTCTATGTGCCCAAGAGGGTCTCAAACTGCAATCCCTAGCCCCAGCTGCTTCATAGGCTGACGCTTTGAGGCACGTGCCACTGTGCCCAGGTAGGGAACATACTGTTTTAAAGTCAAATTTCATTCTTGTAAATGAGAGGGACTTTGATATTTTGTTTGCTCTACAAAGTTCTGTCCACTGTCAGTTTTTTAAATATTTTGTTCAAAAGTAAAAGGGAAAAATAAAATATATATTAGAACTCTCAGAAGACCAAGAATCTTCTAAGCAATAATGTTAGAATTCCCTGATTCTAAAGACATTAGCAACCACCACAACATATCAAAAAGCATAGAAATGATACAATATCTAAAAATAGTATGAAACTTCATCCAGTAAGTTTCCATATATTTTCTGAAATATTTGTAACTTTAACTATCTACTACAGTCACATGATTCAAAATTCTAAAAGTTCCAAAACAAGTGTCTTGGAACATTTCTATCCTTAATTCCTGGGGGCAACAAATGTTGCCAGTTTCTTAGGAATATTTCAGAGATTCTCAATTTGAAAATAATGCAGTTACGTATTTTCATCTTATCAAAAAAGATTTCAATGTGAGAGTATAATAAAAGCAATAGGCTGAGAAGTTAAATATCCTAATTTCTAGTCTATCTAGCAAAACTCATTGCTGTACAGATTGACGAACTTCAACCCCTCAACTTCCATCATTTAAATGAGAATACATATCAACATATTCAATATTGACTATTATGGTCAAGTTCTATGTTAACTGCTGGAGATTTAGATGAAAATCATACTTACAATCCTTAGGAAGTTGAGCGACAGACCAGGGAATAATTACAATATAGAGTGAAGGATATAAGGAACAAGCAATTACAGGATGACACAGGAGCACAGAGTGTATGTACCTAGAAGACACAATTCTTGGCATAAAAAAATAAACAATGAACTAATTTCCTTTTTAATTAATTTTCATTCAATTTACCTTAATCAAATTATTTGCCTTATTTACTTACGTAAGAATTTATAAGAATTTAGAAATAAAATTAAAAATTTTTTAAAAATTTACCTGAATTAATTCCATTTCACACCCTAAAAACTATTAATTCTTAAAGCTTCTTAATAGCTTAAGTAGTTAGTCTGTTACTTTTATAATAAAACTATTTCTAAAATATGAATCAACAAATACAACTTCTTAAACACATAACGTCAAATAACTCAAATCAGAGTAAACTACTGACATAGCAAAATGAGTGCTTTTTCTGTTTTGTATTTTATAATAAAAAATACACTTCTAAAGAGCTTATGAACTTCAGTATATTTTAGAGAATGATAGAATTTCACTGTCTTAAATTCTCAGTGAACTTTCCCAATATTCTTATCTTTTAGTTAGGCACCAATTTAAAAGGCTTAAAATTTCAACTCACTAAAAATATTCTTTCAGCTTCTTGCACAAATGGCTGATTCAGGATCTAGAGCAGTGAAAATACAAGATGAGCCTAGAGTATCAAATAGTGCCAGGAAGTTAATAAGTGGTTTTAGAAAAAGGAATAAACAGATATGAGAGCCACCCTACAATAATTTGAACATCAATAATTCTGGATTATAAACCAAAAATAAATATCTACAAGCATTTATAGACAAAATAAATTATGAAATAAGTATGTACATGAGGAAGAAGGGATATGATCTTCCTTAAAGAATTTTCCAACAGATAAATATGCCCTTTCTAAAAAAGCTAACTTATCCTTCCCTATATAGGCTAGTTAGTATTTGATCCCGAAGAATACAGGATAAAAAAGGTAAAAGATAGTAACTTCAAGTAAAGATAGCCGGGGAGGGGGGGGGAGATACCACCTTAATCAGCTATCAAGATTAATGTCATTGATAAGCCAACTTGATGTGATTTGTTTCATAATCGGACTTGAGAAGAAAGGTATTTGGGGCCGGGCACAGGGCACAGTGGTGTGTGCTTGTAAGCTGGAGCCTAGGAAGCCTGGCCCGAATCAGGGATCTCGACTGGAGTCCTGCCCAGAGCACATAGCAAGACCTAGTTTTAAAAAAATAGCTGGGTGTAGTGGTGCACGCCTGTAATCCCAGCTACCTGGGAAGCTGAAGCTGGGGATTGCTTGAGTCTGTGGTACCCTGGGCAACGAGAGCCTGCGGTTCCACGGACAAAAACAGCGAGGACACCTAGTCTCAAAAATAATAATAATAACAATAAAGGTATTTGATTTTTGTAGTATACTTCAAAATTCATACCTCCAGCCAATGATGAGAAAACACTCAAATCGAACTGAGGAACATGCTACAAATACATGGCTAGTATTTTTTGGAAGTTTCAAGTTATGAAAAACAAGTCTGAGAGACAGACACGGACCAGGGAATATAGATGTGACGATAAAATGTATTGTGTATCTTTGATTTGACTTGACCAGGAAAAGGACATTAAGTTGAAAAGGTGGTAAAATCTGATAAACTCTCTAGTTTTCAGCATTGCACTAATGTTATCATCTGGGAAGATGGTGAAGGGTATGTAGAAACTGTATTTTTGCAGCTCCTCGATACATCTTACATTAGTATAAAATAAAATGCTTTAAAAATGCATATGAGTGATTGGAGGTTCTAAGTATGAAAGGATTTTACACTTACATGTCATGAATATTCCTAGACTGAAAAGCCCTATCATCAATCTCAGTTTAGAACTAAGGTGCTCCAGACAGGCCGACCATTACTATCACCACCAGACTCTGCCCCATTCACCACCCTAATCTATTTTCATGATAAACTAGAAGTTACTTAGCAGAACTCTACAGACTCTTCCCCATGCTAACAATGCCCCTTTCCCAAAAGCACTCCTGATCAAAGAACAAACAAACAACAAATAAACGTATTACTATTCCCACATTTAAAAAGAAGACAACTGCACTGGACAACCTCAAAATAACTGACAGTGAAAATTCATTACTGCAGGAGATTTGCAAAGACAAAGAGCTAGAGCTGACTATACTTCCAAACTCTCTATGCTAATTTTGGGATACATCTGCCACATGTTATTTGGGACAGGTGATTAAGAGATAGTGTGTCATCTTCCTCTTCTCTTTACCCATGTGCAGGCAGGATGCAGGGATTAATGCCAAGGACTGTTAAGCCATAAAATGAAAGAGGTCTGAGTTCCTCAGTCATCACATGAAAGCCCATCTGCTGAGTGAAAAAAACTACATCTGACTAGCTGGTTACCATGTACATGTGTATGAAACATAGTTTTACAAAATGCAAAACACAATGATTCCAATGTCTTAATGCCCTTCCTCTTTTTTTTTTTTTTGGGGGGGGGGGGACCTAAATTTAAAGGGAAATTCTAAGGGAATTAATCTTTTATACTAAACACCTAAATTTCAGCAATTTCTTTCATTCCATCTATTTTTTATTAAATCCAAAAAGCAATACAACTTATTAGAGACTATGTAATACACTATCCCACTTCAATAAAATCATTTCTACACATGCAAGAAGCTGGCTATCCTTTCTCTATGTATGCACAGAAAGGTCTCTGGAATATTGGTCATAAACTGTATTTCAAATGTCTGGGGGTGTGTGTGTAGGGGGTGTGTTAACTTCTAATGCTTTTCTATATTTAAGTAATGATCACATGGCCTCATAACAACCTCACAAGTATTATTATGTTCATTAAGCTGATGAGAAAAGCACAGCTAATATGTAAATAAGCTGGTATCTGAACTCTAGCATTCTTATTCCAGAACCCATATTATGAATAACCCCTATATTATACTGCCTCTGTAGGAAGTACATACCAGATTTTTTCTTTTTTATAATTTACTTTTAGTATCATACAGCTTCAGTTATCTTTGTATGGTTGTTGTTCCCCTTGGATATGGTCCCCAACCTCTACCCCCCACCTCTGGTCATTCCATCTCCTCTCATTACTGTTTGTTGGTTCATGTTTAGCCCTTTAGTTTCTTCTTTTTCTGGAGCATTGTCTTTTTCCTGGGTGAGGAGGACCTGTGTTGCTGGAGTGCGGTGAACCATGCTGCCCAGATTTCTAGTCTTAAGCCAGTCAGTTCATTTGGAGTCCAAAAGTGACTATTCCTTCTTGCAGGAAGTCTGCTCCTTTCTGTTCCCAGTCTTTTTGCTGTTGTTGT
Source organism: Uropsilus gracilis (assembly GCA_004024945.1). NCBI lineage: Eukaryota > Metazoa > Chordata > Mammalia > Eulipotyphla > Talpidae > Uropsilus > Uropsilus gracilis. Next base: position 8,321 of record PVHY01030841.1, read on the forward strand.
TGTTTGCTCTCCTTCGGTGGGAAATTCCTTTGAGACAGATGTCAGCAATTGGTCCGGTTGGTCTCCATGATCATGATTTGCTGCTTAGCTGTTGGGCAGCTGCCATGTTTCTGTGGCCTTCCTCCCTCAATCCAGAGGGGATGTACTTTACTTTTGTTGAAGGCTACTCTGAGCCAGAATTCTAGCTCCTAGACCCCGGTAATGGTGTTGGGGCATACCAGATTTTCTAAATATAGGGGTAGGTAAAATATGTTACCTCAATAGTAAGTATATATTATTCTGATTTTTGTAAGAGGATGGATGGTAGCAGTGCTGCTGAAGTCTAAATTCATGTGCTAAAGGCCAACATGAAAAATCTAACAATAGCCAGAATAGGTGTATACTGGACATTAAAGAACTTTATAATTTATCAAGTATATCTAATGTCAGTTATGTCCTAACTTATTTTTAATTAAAAAAATTTATTTTGTATGGAAGTGAGACCTGCAACCATAAAATACATAGAAGAAAACCTGGGCAAAACCTTTCATGAATTTCACCTCAGAAATCCATTTGGGGAAACAACTATGGCCAGCAAAAAAATGAAGGAAAACATAAACAGCTGGGACTATATAAAACTAAAAAGTTTCTGTTCAGCAAAAGAGACAATAAACAAAACAGAAACCCAACTGACTGAGAGAAAAATTTTGCCCTCCAGACAAGTGACAAGGGTCTGATAACAAAGATCCACAAAGAGCTCCTACAGCTCAACAAAAACAAAGCAAAAAACCCACTCAAAAAATGGGGAGAACTAAAAAGACACTTCACCAAAGAGGAGATACAGATGGCTAATAGGCATATGAAAAAATGCTCCACATCACTAATAATCAGGGAAATGCAAATTAAAACCACACTGAGATACCATCTTACACCAGTAAGAATCGCCCATGTAAATAATAAACAGACAACAACAAATGTTGGTGCGGATGTAGAGAAAAAGGAACTCTCTTACACTGCTGGTAGGAGTGCAAAAGGGTCCAGCCACTATGGAAGACTGTGTGGAGGACCCCCAAACAACTGAAAGTGGACTTACCATTTGACCCAGCAATCCCACTACTAGGAATCTACCCAGAACACATGAAAACATAAATCAAAAGGACACCTGTACGCACATGTTCATTGCAGCTCGGTTTACAATTGCCAAGAATTGGAAACAAACCAAATGCCCCAAAACAGATAAGTGGCTAAAAAAAATGTGGTACATATACACGATGGAATACTACGCATCCATCAAGGAGGACAAACATGTCATTTGCAGCAACCTGGATGGAACCAGAAAGACTCATATTAGCAGAAATAAGTCAAAAAGAAAAAAGTACAGGATGGTCTCACTTATATGATGGGTATAGGCAAAAACAAAACAAGAAAGAATGAAAACCAACGGGTCTGAACCATGGAGCGAGAGAGGAGGAGGGGGAAGAAGGTGGAGGAGGTGAACAGCACAAAAGATCAGGATGGTTAACAAATGTTAGTGAAGTGGGAAAACCCCAGGGTACACAATAATGGACTAATGTAATATAAATACAAACATACATATATATGCAAATTTTTTTAAATTAAATTAAATTTTAAAAAAAAAGAGGAAAAAAGGGACAGGGTTATTAGGGAATGGAGAAAGAAAAAGAGAGCCATCTACATAGTGCCAGGCAGAAAAGCTGCTTCTCCCCAGCATGGAAATTGTAATAATTCCCTTTTTTTTTTCTTAATTAATTTTTTTGAGACTAGGTCTCGCTATTTTTGCCCATGGAACCGCAGGCTCTTGTTGCTTGGGGTACCACAGACTCAAACAATCCCCAGCCTCAGCTTCCCAGGAAGCTGGGATTACAGGCGAATGCCACCATGCCCAGATAATTTTTGGAACTAGGTCTCACTACGGGCCCCAGATGGGATTTGAACCACGATCCCTAGCCCCGGCCACTTCATAGGCTGAAGCTTACAGGCATGAGTCACCGTGCCCGGCTTTATTTTTTTGTATATGTGTTTCACATCTTTGTATTCCCTGGGGACCACACACCACCTTCCTTCCCTTACCACTCCCTCCCATCTCCACCCCTGCTAACCCCCCCCACATACCCATCCCTTTTATGGAAATTTCATGTACATGTCTATGGCCTAAATTGTCAACGGAATAAACTTTATAATAATAAAAATATTTATTTTGTAATTTTCATACAACATTGGTGACATTTGTATGATTGTCGTTCCCCTTAGGTATGACCCTTTCTTCCATATTGTACTGTTATCCCCCACCTGACTCCCCCTTTACTCCTCCCCATTCCGGTCATTTTAACTCCTCACACTGCAAGTTGTTGGTCCATGTTTGGCCCCTTGGTCTTTTCTTTCTCTGGAACAATGTGTGTTCCTAGGTGTAGACTTACACTCCTGAACAGCAACAGACCAGGCTTCTCGGATTTTCAGGAGCAACTGAGGCAGATGCTCAGGTGGAGCACATCAAGAACTTGTAGAGCAAATGCATGGTGCAGCTCTCCAGCCTCTTCTCTGGTGTCTATCATGTGGTGCTGCTTGTGTGCCCTATAGTTCTGGTATCTTGGTTTGGGAGCTGCTGGCAGTGGAGATGTTCCCTGCCGGGGACAGACTTCCCCAGGTTGTTGGTCCAGGTCCTCTCCTCTCTCCTGTTGGCAGTTCTGCCATGGAGCTATAGCCACATTCTCTGTGGTTTCGTTCCCCCATTGATTGGTAAAGGAGGGAGCCTCACTCATGTTGCACACAACTGTGGACCAGAGGTTTGGTTCCCCAGCTCCAGAGAGGATGTAAGCAATCTATGACAGGTCTCATGTTCTTGTTTCAGTGGTTCCCAACACACTGCTTGCAATGGTGCAGGGCCCTTATTACTTTCTTTCCTCTCCATTATATCTGCAGCTAGAAAGACTGGGTGTTTTTTTTTGTTTGTTTGTTTGTTTTGTTTTATTCCTAATGCTGATCTGATTGAGTTTGGAGTAAACCAGAGGGGAACACCCCCCACCAAGTCCCTATCCCCTGCCGACATGGAGGCAGAGGCCAGTTTCCCTAGCCTGAGACCCCTGGACCCGAGGCCTTGAGATCCTGGTGGCAGAGGATTCACCCTACCCTCCCACCACTGCCAGTGGTCTAGGACACAGCAGTGGTATGCTGGAGCTCTTCTCTAGCCATCTGAAAGGACCTCCACTCCCAACTCCAGCCTCATTAGATTCATAGGGCTAGGCTTGGAAGGCGGAGCCTACTAATCCCCTCTCCCAGCTTAAGACACCTGGGTGCCTTGCCTCCACCCCCCAGACAGTGAAAGGGTAGAGGCTAGGTTCTCCAGCCCCAAGACCTCTAGACCCTGAGATCCTGAGACCCTAGTGCTGCAGGATTTACTCTATCCCCTGCTGGGGGGCTCCCCAAAGAGCCAGACCTTTTGAGCGGACCTCGGTCGCTACTCCCAGCCCAGTTTGGATCAGGGCCGGGCCTAGAAGATGGGGCCTACTAATGCCCATTCCCAGCTCAGGCCCCCAGGGGATCTGCCCAGCCTCCAACCTCCCCACCTCCACACCCTCACCCCCACATAAGGGAGAAGGCCAGGACCCCCAGCCCAAGACCCCCAGGCCCAGTGGTGCAGAACTCACCCTACCTGCACCCCTGCCAGCAGTCTAGGCTGCAGCACAGATGTGCTAGGGCCCTACCCTGGGCCCAGGTGAGGCAGGGGGACTTTCAACTCTCTGCTCTGACCTAACTGGGACTGGGCCTGAAAGGCAGAGTCTACTAATCCCCTCTCCCCAGGTCTGGAGGGGTAGGGGTGATGATGCTGCAACTCTTCTCCAAGGGCCTGAGCCTTCCGAAAGGACCTTAATGTATTTTTAAATAATCATATTCATTAATGGCTGAGATTTAATGTCTTTGTAAGTCAATCCTGCTTAGTGCATCTGAATATACATACTATTCTTATTCACATGAACGTTCAAGATACTGGTTGCAGCAACATATGGCATCTCATGCATTAAATACACTAAAATTCTTAGTAAAAGTGCAGTTTTGAAAGTGCAGGAATCTGTTACCAAGGGAAAAGGGGAGAGGATAGGAGAGAATGACACACACATTTTCTAATGCAGTATGAGATTGTCCTTGAGGTTCCAGATTTAACATTCAATGTAGATTTTTAAACACGAAGATGTTTTCCTCAATAACATTTTGAGATGTCCATTTTCTCAAGTAAACATTCCACCCAAAAGTCAGCCTTTAAAGTAAGTGTATGAATGCCCAGCTTCTTTCAACAAGAATAATTAACTGCCTCTTCCCCTCCATAACAACCAGCTGGTTAACAAAACACTGAAAGAAATCAAACTTCCCCAGTCACCAGATGTCTTAATTTGGAACAGCTAGTAGCAATGTAGCATAATCCAAATCCTGAATTGGTACTATATATTTACTACTTCTTTTGCTAATTTGTTAAGATGCGATTAAAAATTAAGCAGATGCTTCCTTTAACTGCAAAAAGTAAAAAATAAAAACGGAGGCCGGGCACGGTGGCTTGTGCCTGTAAGCTTCAGCCTATGAAGCAATCGGGGTTTGGGATGGCAGTTCGAGTCCTGCCTGGGACCCCTAGCGAGACCTAGTTCCAAAAAAATAGCTGGGCATGGTGGCATGCGCCTGTAATCCCAGTTACCTGGGAAGCTGAGGCTGGGGATTGCTAGAGTCTGTGGTACCCCAGGCAACGAGAGCCTGTGGTTCCACGGGCAAAAATAGCGAGATCTAGTC
>PVHY01030842.1:0-13093 GCA_004024945.1 Uropsilus gracilis
CAGAAAAATGGGAGATGGAGTAACTGGAGGGGGGATACAGAGGGGGGGATATGGCGGGAGGAGGAGGGATCAATTAATGCACAATTGTGACAAATCAATAAAAAGAATTTTTTAAAAAAAGCATTGCCTTGGGTTGTGGGTAGAGGAGGGGTTGAATTTAAAAGTCCTTAAAAACACAGAAGAAAGACGGATCAGAAGTAAAGGGAAAGGAGAGAACATATTTCCACTGCTCTTCATTTTCTAGACAATGAGACAGTACAAAGTCACTGAAATGGATAACTCAGTTGTAAAGTGATTCAGCAAAGCCAACCTAGCCAATTTAATTTATATCTTTTTTTTTATATTCATACAAGAATAATGTGTGATTCATATCTATGCCTAGGTCGAGAGGCTCTTTTTTATTAACTATAAATAAAAGCTGTACTAACAAAGCATTATATCATGATTTAATTTGAAGTCATTTTTTTTTCTTCCTTCGTGATCTATGCAGTTGCACTTGTTATAATCAATGGTGTATCGGCGCCTATGAATTACAGAAATAGCTGTTATTTATTAAGTACTTGCTACAATCTGGACACTGTTTTAAGGGCTTTACATATTTAATTTTTAAAAGAACAGACCTAGCAGATAGATATTCTTATTATCCTCACTTTACAGATAGGGAGGCTGGCACACCAATCTTAAGTCATATGTCTAACATCTCTCAGCTCATAAGTGGCAGAGCCACGATTCAAATCTTGTCTCACACCAGTGTCTCCCACAACCTCTGTGCCTCTGCCAGCAATGACTTCAGAATAAACTTCTTGGTGCTCACTTTGAAGTTCTGCACACAAGGACCCAGAGGGCTTCTGTAGATTGATGAGAAGCCTGCAGTCAGCAAGTGAATGCTCTGGTGTGACCTCCACAAGCAACTCATTGTGAATATTCAAATTCTCCACACACACACACACAAAAAAAAAAAAATCAAAACAAAAAGATCTCCATAAAATCCCCATAATGACCACCATTGGCAGCAAAATGAAAGAAAAGGACTGCAGTAGATTTTAAAGGGGAGCCAAGCTGTTATTTAATCATCACCATTAGCATTTCCCTCTGTGTAACAACTGAAAAATGACTTCTTCGAGAGCATAGACAATTTGTGCCAAGTTCTGTAACTATGATGTGGCAGAATAAGAGTGAAAACTTAGATATATGCCTAAGCCTGTGGTCTTTGATTTTTTTCCAAAAACAAATACAATTATTATTTTTCTTTTTTATTGATTGCTCACATATATGCATATTTTATATCCTTGTATACCCTGAGATTCTCCCATCACCTTGTCACAGGATCTTTTTCTTTTTTAAAAATATTTTTCAATATTCAAATATTTCAATATTCAAAATTTAAAAATATTTTCTTTTTAAAATATTATTCTGTCTTTTAATTTCTTATATAGGTAAATGGTTGCTGGGATGTCTTCCCTCTCCCCACCCCTCTCCCCCCACTCCCTTGCCATTCACTCAGACTTTTCTCTCCTTGTTGTTTGTTGATTTATGTTGAGTCTATTGGTATCTTCCTTTTCTGTGGCCCTGTCCTTTTGCTAGGCGAGGAACTGTGTTCTGGGACAGGGCATACCATCCTTGCTGGTTTGCAGTCTTGCTTTGGGCAGCCAGTTCACGCTCGTTTGAGGTCAATCAATGTCTTCTTGTTGCTGCCTACCCTCTCTACTTCCATTCTCCTCACCAATCCACTGCTGCCTCTTTGCCCCATAGCTAAGTCCTCTGGCTTAGGGGGCCTTGCTACCAGCCATCGTCAGTAAAGAAGTTTCTCTTAATCTTTGTGCTCATCCCTCCCGACTTCCCCCTTTTCTCTCTCAGCCTTCCTTGCTGAATGCTTTAGTTCTGCTGTCAATTTGTCTAGTTTTAACTTTTTCTTGTCCTTTTGCTTTTTTTCCTTATATCCCACATATAAGTGAGACCATCCGGTAGTTCTCTTTTACTTTCTGGCTTATTTCCACTAGCATGATTCCATCTCGTTCCATCCATGTTGCTGCAAGACAGATACGATTATTAATCTCTCAAAGGAAACTTGTCTCTCTAGCAAATGTTGCAGCTAGAATATGCATATATGGCTGCTTTGTCCCAGATGATGCTTTCTTTAAACCTGCATCTACTTTAAATACTAAGATATCACCTTAAAGCTGGATTTTTGCAGCTGCTCTTGAAACTTGAGAGCATTTGTAGAACCAGAACTAAATTCCTATGTGGCACCACTTTTTTATTTCTTTTAAACTGGTATTTTCTTCTATTTTAAAAGCTATATAGCAATAAAAACACTATATAATGTTTAGATTTACTTTTAGGTTGACTCTCAGGGGTAAGCATTGTTTTTCTTTGAAAGTTTGCCTGCATCAGTGTTGAATTTGATGTTGGTGCTTACTGATAGCACTTTTTAGTGACTCTGAGTAGATGCTAGAATGGATTCTGGGTAAATTTGGAAAGAAACTAAAGGAAGGAGGAATGGAAAAAATATCTCCACGTTTGCACTGATTAGGACTCTAATGGGACCATTTGCCCCAAAAGTTATCTTATTCTCCAAATGTGTTTAAGGTGCACCTAATCAGTAAAAATTAAGAAACTGATGCCCTCAATAGATTTCATTGTACACAAATGGAATATATGTGTGCTTGCACTCATACAGTTTATGTATTACAAAATATATCAAAATAAGACATTTTAAAAGATGAGAGAGCACAGGTAGAAATATGTTCTAGTGCCCTCCCCTGCTCTCTTTTTCACTGAGTATTCCCATGCCACAGCAGCATGGTGTCATTTTATTAAGCGTGAGAAAGAGTTTGGTTATCAAATAAGTTGGGGAAATGCTAAGTTAAATTTAAATACATCTCCCTACCAGCTGATAGCTAATCTCTCAGATGGAATCTAAGACTAATTTTTCTCCAAAATCCCTCTGGGAAATCCTGCTCTATTCAAGTTTCCTGAAAACCGCCTTCTCTTGCTGTTTCCCAGTTCTTTCTCTAGGGGTTCCATATAGTGCTGAAAACTTCCTGGTAATCAATTCTTTCTTTCTTTTTCTTTTTTTTTAATTTTTTTTTTTTTTAGACTAAGTCTCGCTATTTTTTGCCTGTGGAAGTGCAGGTTCACATTGCCCGGGGTACCAGGGACTCAAACAATCCCCAACTTCAGCTTCCCAGATAGCTGGGATTATAGACACGCGCCAAATAGACATGCACCAGCTATTTTTTTGGAACTAGGTCTCGCTACATTGCCCTGAGTAGGACTCGAACCGCCAATCCCCAGTTCAGGCCATGGCTTCCTAGACTGCTGCTTACAGGCATACGTCACCATGCCAGGGTTTGGTCATCAATTCTTAATGCTTTGTATTCCAAATCTGTTATCTCATTGACTCTTCCCTTCTTACATAGGTACATGTCCTCCCCTTTGCATCCACAGCCCTAATATATTTTTAAAGAGTCCCCGAAGATTGTTGGTTGCTTTGTAACCACACAAAGGGTAAACTTTGGCTTTAGAGAAAATTGGTTTATCTAACTACACCCCAGTTTCTTGAATTAATACTACCTTAGGTAAAGAGGTTTAAAGAGGATGCACTCCATAACTTGCACCACAGTTCCATCCTTACTGCTTCATCTTGGTCATATCAGGAATACTGATTCTGAGAACCCTCTTATACCTGAGACCCTCCCACTCACCCACTTTGTACTCCAGTGATGATCACCCGGTACCTAGAGATTTCAAGAAAAATACCTGAAACTCTCTATACAGAGAATATGCTTATCAGGGGTGCTCAAGGTCAAATATCAGGTAGGTTCTGATATTTTCAGGATCTACCAACATTTATACTAGTATTTTGTTCATTAAAAACAACATCAGATTGCAGGTCATTTACTCCCTGTATCTTCCTGTGTAAAATTGAAAGAATAACAGTACATTTCTCATACTGGTTGGGAGGTTTTGAGAAGTGATTTAATACATGGAAAGCACTTGGAGTGGAGTAGGTGGGACAAAGTTCAGGTACACAAATAAGTCAACACCAAATATAAACATTTTTTATTGTTGTTGGGAGCAAAGGTACTAGGTATTTTTATAGGTAAATTTTGGCCTGTGTTATAGGTTAATAAAAATTGAACATTTGTATTTCGTGACACCAAAATTTTACATGTTGTTTCTGGTTTTAATATGTTACAGATAATAAGTGCTACTTATAGACAATAACTACTAATTGTTTTTAATATACACGAAAATAGTACAGTTAAAATGTAATTGCTGACCACTTTGGTCTGATAAATTATCCTCTCCATATGCTTCTGTTTATTACCTTCTTTATACTGTCAACATTCCAGACTATACAGAGGTAGTTGTTTGGTGAAAAGTTTCTTTTTCAAAGCAGCATCACAAAAGACTCACAAACATATTCATCACTTGTTTCGTTTACTTGGTGTATGCTGGTCTTTGTTTGATATATCTTTTGCTACAATCATAAAATATGATTTGACCACCCTATGTTAATAAATTACTGCATTTAAAGTTTGGCAACATTTATTTTAAAGCTGAGACTTCCACCATTCAATAAGCAATGTAAATATTTTCCCCACCCTGTAGGCTCGTGAACCATCAAATACTGTACTAAAGCAATACTGATCCTGCAGCAAGATAAAAAAGAAAGCTAGCAATAAGGACAATGTGATTTTACACTTTAATATCTAATATTAGATCCAAAGTCCAATATAAAATAATCTAATATTTAAAATTCAATATCTTCTGACTTCCCAATTCTGAAATCACTTGAGTAGACCAGTGCAATCCATTCAGGACAAGTAGATTTTCCGCTGATATGGTTCTGAACTAATATTGAAGAAAATCTGAAATTGCCTAAAATCAATCCTTATATTGGTTCCTGTTAGTGAGAGTTAACCACAGAAGATTAATAAAATTAGAAAAGCATGGTACAAAGGAGACATTTATCCAACAGTTCTAGCTGTAGAGCATCTAGCTACTAGCAAAAAAGATTTATACAATAAATAAGAAAACATCTTTGCATTGGGAATACATCTGTGTTTCCAAAATTATAATGTGGATACTTGCAACTTAAACTCTAAGTATGTTTACCTCTTCATTTTCCACATCATTTCTTTGCACTGTCATCAAACATTGATTAGTCTTGAAAGTACATTACTTGATTCTCTTCCTCACTTAAACTATTCCAGTTTCTCTTCTCTTATTTTCAGCTTTCTTTAGTGAGTGTTTTTAATTTCTGCCACCATGTATGTGCATATGCACATGTATGCATGTGTGTGCATGTGTGCTGTGTGTGCATTTGTGTGTTTATCATTCTAACATTCTCCAGTAAAATGTCTTGTGCTTCAACACTTTATTATCACAAGTACTTCCAAGGTCATTAATGACCGCTTTCAAGACAAATCAAAAGATTTTCTTACAGCTTATCTTCTCTCAAGTATCTGGCACTATTGATCACCTTTTCTTTTTACTTCTGGTATTTTGAAAGAAACCTTTTTTCTTATTCTCTAAGATATGAATTGTCTTTTCGTATCATTGGAGTTTGGATTACATTTTTACTTATTTCTTTATACAAACATTCAGATATCTAAAGTGTCCTAAATTGTGTGTGTGCGTGAGTGCGCATATACTCAAACAAATGGGTTGTATACTGCCAATGAAGCCTACCCTGACTAATGGTAGTTTCACATTCTTAACCAAGCACATATTTTCTTCCTTTATTTGGAGAATTGATCAAATCTCTGTATGGTGGACACAAAGGTTCCTCCAGAAAGAGTGACTCCATCTTCTACCCCCAAATTCTAGAATAACTGGGTTTCTGCAGACCCATAAATTTATCCTGGTGCAGCTGATCTTTGTCCTTCTTGTTCCTATTCTTCTTCAAGTGTGGAATGTAAAAGCAGGTAGAGAGATGGAACTTCAGATATGAGGAACACCTCCTATCTGTCTAGCCCCCTCTAGCACACTAGAGGGTGGACAACAGCACGTCTCTCACCTGTCACCCAGCTTCCTAACCTCCTTGGAATGTCCCAAGAGACACATAACCTATTAGTAATATCTGTTGCCCCCACATGTAAATTCTCCTATTATCACGCATCCCTGTATCCTCCCTGTATGCCATGTATACTTTGCTACTTCCTCGTTACATCATTGTAACATTTCCTTGCTGGGGTATATAAGAGGCTTCACAACTTCATTAAAGTTGAACTTTAACATGCTTCCAAAATCCCTGTTCTGTGGGCTAGCCTCACAAATCAATATCAATATCTTCTGTCTTATTTTCTTCTTCATTCCATCTGCAACTCCTAACTTTCAAGTAGCTTTTGTATGTCTTGGTGCTTCTGGCTTCTCTGTCTTTGGTCTTCCCAACTATGGAAAACACAAGACTCACAGAAGTTATCTAAGACTTCTTATCTCTCTTAGGCATTGCTTTTACCAGTTGCCCAGTTTCTGTTTTCCATGCCTTCCATACTCATGGTGTTTTGGTTTTTTTGTTTCATTTTGTTTTTTTAAACTAGGTCTCACTATGTTGCCCAGGGTTGTCTCAAACCCACAGACTCAAATGATCCCTAGCCTCAGCCTCCTAGGTAGCTGGGATTACAGACATGAGCCCCCGTGCCTGGAACATGTTGTTTTTTATTAATCATATAACTATTATGTGTTACTATTTTTTTGTGGAAGGTTTGCTTATCTCTTCCTCAGATTCTGCCCAAGAATTCAAGTGACTGTTGAGATCAGGTACAAATGTCATTTCAGTCTCAGCCATGAGAAGAGTAAAGGGTCCTTGTAAATGTTCACATGCCAAATAATTGTCTCCTTCATCTCTTCTGATTGATTGTTATAAACCAGCACTGTTCATGGACATAGAGTCCTTTCATGATGAATTGAGATGACCCTTAATATCGGACTGAACAGAACATTTTATTTTCTCTGGAAAGGAATCTAGAAAGTTAATGCAGAAAGTTAACTGTGTATGAGACTTCTACTATAAACTCATCAGCAATTTTCTTTCTCCTTCTAATCAAGCTCAAACACTTTCAGCCAGGTTTAGTGTTCTGAAAAATCTACTTCACATCATCTGGGTCTAGTTATCTCCCACTATCCCAGTGGTCTTAAAAATAACTGATTATATTTATAGTTGGTAATACACCAAGATAGTTTCTATTGATCTGAACAAAATACATTCACATTTGAATAAAATGTTAAATGCAATATTGCCATATATACTACATATATATACACATATATATACATATATTCTAGAATATAGGAGATATATATGTGTCTCACATGTGAACTTGGGCAAGAAAATTGAATTTCAAAACTACATTGAGGTTAGAAATACTAGCAGTGTAACATCTGAGTGAAAAAAAGGGAATGAAATCATTTGAAAAGAATGAATAGAAATGAAAAAAAGAGTTGTTTTAGTTTCCTGGACCAAGAAATACACTACCTAGACTCCAGAGAGTGGCATACCCAGGCTTCATAAACCTTGACCCTGGATAGTTCTGGAACCCACTTTTAAAAACAAAAATGAAAACTACAAACACAAAACTAGGATAAACTTGTGAAGTAGCTTATGTAACTGAGTGACTCTGGGGTATAACTTTCATTAGTGTCGTCCTTGACACTAGACACCCAGGTAGAATTTTCAGAGTATTAGTATTTAGGAAGACCCCTTAACCACAACACCATCAACAAAGGCCACTTATATATAGTGGCCAGCCAGATACGCTGACTTCCTTATTCTCTACTATTTCCATTTTTCCCCCATCTTGCGCCTTTCAAGGATTTGTAGCACCCAGGCTCTTTCACATACGGCCATTATAATACTAACCACATCATTCACAGCTCATCCCTCCATTTTATTTAATCCTCCATAATTTCGCAAGAGCAAGTCAAGTTTTCTGCTTTCAGCTAGCCCTGTATATGCAGAAGGATGTTTTGGATTGGATAAATGACGCAAGACAGCATGAAAAAGGAGATCACCAGCCAGAAGCCACTAAGAGAAATACTGCTGTGACTGATGGGGAAAAATGAAAATGCAATGAACACCAGAAAAGAACTAGGACATGATCGCAGCTCCTGCCATTTGTCTTTGCCCTCCCACCTCATCAGAAGTCCCAGCAACTCTATCGATCACACACAGGCACACTGGCACCTGGAGTCAGACTTTGGCTTTTGTTTGGTTTTATTTTACACAGCACATTATATCATACAAGCAGCATCTATAGTTTAGAGAGCCAGGTAGTTCTTCATACTTGGTTACTTATTTGATTCCCAATCAAATAGCCATATCCCTCCCCTCTTAGCCCACATTTTCAAATCTAATTAATTTATCTCATCTCCTCTCTGTCTTCTTGTCTTTTGCTTTCCTTACTTTCTTTATATCCATAAATGCTTTGTTTCACATATTGGATGTGCAGGTTCTTCTCAAAAGACTCTAGTGGATAAGATGTAAGAAGAAGTAATCAAAGATTAATATGTTGAGTTGCATGATGTTTGTGGTCCACTACAAGGTCATGGGTTGGTATGGCTTCCTCGTGAAGTATGAACACAAGTGACTGAAAAATAAAATTATTCTTAGGAGTATCTATAAGCCAGAAATTGAGTAGTTTTATAAGCAATGTTAAAGAATTTGAGTTGTCTTGAATGTATTGGGAAATCTATGACACAGATTTAAATTTTAGCAAGATCATTTCAGCTGCCTTGTCAAAAAATAGTTTATAAAGGGACAGTACTCTAGAGAGACAAAACATTAAAGAGGATATTACAGTAATTCAAGAAAAAATTCTTTAAATATTGAAAATATTTAAAAATTGCAGAAAGCAATGGCAATGTGAAAGAAAGCATGGCTTGTGGAGGATTTCATCTAGAGAATTTAGTTGGTGAATAGATTGGGGGGAGGGGGAGAACTAAATTAAATTCCCAGACTTCCTGTATAAGAAATGGAAGAACTTGCTGTGATTCTCAAAATGAAGAAATAAAAGCAGAGAGACACATCTATTGCTCACTACTAATTACTGATCACTCACTGTGTGCTGAGGGGATGCTAGGTATTTAACAAATATTGTGTGATTTTTATAACAGATTAACAATGCTCAAAAAAAGTCAAATAACTTGTCTAAAAATACTTAATAAGAAGTAGATAGAGCTGGAACTCAAATCTAGAGAGATCTGACCTAGAGGTGTAATTCTTAATAAATACACCAGTGTTTACTGAAGTGTGGTTTGAAGCTCTGTGCATCAGAAACTACAGTCTAAGGTACTTATTAAGTTAAATTCTTTGGTCCAACTAAATCCTAGTCCTGTCGAATTGGGACTGAATGCACCAAGTGCTTTCTAGGCACGTTATAAATTGTCCATCTCACTGCAACACAGAGTCTGTATTATAGCCTGGCGACAGCATGATGACACACTCACTTTTTTTAAATGTAGAGATTTTAGTTTGGAGAACACCACCCAGATAACCACAGGGTACAGTCAGACAATATTTTCTTTTTATTTATTTTTTTTTGTTTTTAATGATTAAGATTTTTTTTAGTGGCCAGTTTATATATATTTTTTTATTATTTATTTTATTTTACATCATTATCTACCCCAGGATTCTCCCACCACCTTATCATCCATGAACCATCATCTTAGTCTTTTGAGCCCCTCCACCCCCAATTACCCTCCTTCCCCTTCTTATGCTCTATGCTTCAATTTTGCTAACAATTAGTTTAATTTTTTTTCTTGTCTGTTTTCCTTTTGTCCCTCATATAAGTGAGACCATCCAGTATTTCTCTTTTTCTTTCTGGCTTATTTCTGCTATCATGATTTTTTCTAGCTCCATCCATATTGCTGCAAATGACATAATGGAGTCAGCCAAAGTTTCAAGCTGGAATTTGATACTGGGGAGGTTTAAATCCTAAGTCTTAGTCTTGGTAAGACTAAGCTTTGTTGCAACTATCGTAGGGTGATTTGGATGAGGTCTCATCTGCAGGAAGTATGATAGGATGAAATAAATTATCCTCACACTATCACCCCCCAAACTCATACTTCTGCCATCATAATTTTCTTTAGTGGATTTTAACACAGTAGCCCAAATCTACCCAAAGTCTGAAATTTCATTTTGTTTTTCCTAAAGCTGCTTGCAAACTATTTTTGCATCTCCACTATAAAGTGCCTGTTTGATTTTAATATAAAATACATTAAAGATATTTTTAACATAAAGATACAGTGATGTCGCCAAAAGTGAAATGAACCCCCCCCCAAAATGTGACAGTTGTTGGTGACTGTGCCTACCCTCAGGACCCCCAGGGTCTTCTTAGGAGCAGGTAATTAATGTGGAAAGTGTGATTGTTGCTTGCATGGGTCTGAATTACTACATTTTAAATATTTTATCACATTGTTTCTTCATGATGCTTTTAACATGATAGGTACCCAATTCCCAGTCAAAAATTTGGGGAGAGAGAGAAAGGAGTTTCAAAGAAATAAGGAGAGTGAGAAATCAGTATCCATTACTTATAAAAGCACCATGGTAGAGAAGTTCCGTGTGCCTTTTAGGAATCAGTGATCACTTCCGCGAAGGTTGCTCTGGCCTTTCCCGAATCTTTTTGAGCTGGTGGCTTCTAGAAAATGAACTTCAGGCAAGCCTTGGTCTTGCTTCCTAATGTGAGAGAAGATGAACTCAGTTTCTGAGAATCAGGTCAGGAACTTTCAGGATTCAAAACATTCCCCCTTTACCTCCCCTCATTTCCCTCAAGTTGCTTCAGCTTAAAACGCTGCCAGTGACTTTGTTATTAACAGTGACGGTGTCTGCGATCTTGTCTACTTCTAATGAGCTCTAAGGTAGGTCTATTTCCAAATGATCTCTAAGGCAAATTCAATGATTTTTAAGTAAGTTTTTTAAAGAAAATAAACTAAAAACAATCCCTTACTAATTACAATACTGTCACCTTAGCTCAGTGTTTATCTGCAGATACTCGGCTTCCAACCTCTTTGATTTCATTAATATTTATTTCGTCAGTCCATGCAAAGTAATGATTTTAATTGCTAGGTAGGAGTCCATGTTTGTGGCTTGTGGCTTGAGAATGTATTCAGCTCTGTCTTAGAAACTCACTCCTTGTGACCTCTGCAGCCTCTTCAGCATTTTGAAACTCCTGACCATAATCCTCTGTGGGGATTTATACAGGTGTCTATTATGGCCTGAAATCTGTGATAGGGCGTACAGGGGTCTCCACGCAGAAAGGTTAAGCCCTTCCTTCTTTATTCCTGAGTAAAACAGTCCACACAGTGTTAGTGTTGTCAGGGAACAGATTAAATCAAGCAACAGCCTCAATCGGGTTTTAAGCCTGTGGCTGTGCCAGGGAGCCTATGTGCCGTAAGCAAAGGGTTTCTGTAGAAGCCTGAACAGTTAGTTTTAACTCCAGTATTACTACAGCAACTTTTTTCAAAGTTATTGATTATATATAATGTAATTTATATATTCTAAAAAGTATGATTTATATAACATACGCAAAATATATATACATGATATATATTATATGTACTATATAATACAATATATACATACTACATATGATATATACAATATATACATAATACATACATATGTTATATATACAATATATTATATATAACATATATCATGTATATATATATTGTGTATATATATAAGGCTATATATGCATATACATCTTTACTTCTTTGTATACCCCATCACCATATCATCTGTGAACCCTCACCTGGATCCCCTGTACTCACCCTTTCTCTGATTTTTGCCCTCCCGCTCTCACCCTCCCTTTCTATATGCTTCAGTTCTCTTATCAGTATGCTAGTTTTAGCACTTTCTTGTCCTTTTGTTTGATTTCTCTGTATCACACATATGAGTAAGACCATTCAATATGTATCTCATTCTTCTTTATTCATTTATTTATATATTTCTTTATTTTATAATGATATTTTACATCATTATATACACCAAAATTATCTTTTCTTTCTATTAATTTCTTATCTTTTTCTGACTAATTTCTGTCAGTATAATTCCTTCCAACTCCATCAATATTGTTGAAAATAATATGAGTTTGTCTTTTGAACACTGAATAGTATTCCTCTGTGTGTGTGTATCATAACTTTTTGATCCATTCATCTGTTTTGGGGCATTGGGTTGTTTTCACATCCTAGCTCTTACAAATAGAACTGGCAGTAGACATAGGAGTGCAGGTTTCCTTTTGAATTAGCTACAACAAAACTCTTCATCCCCTATTACCTTCCAGTGACCATAACTTAAACTTGGAACTCAAGCACTGAAAAATATATGGATATTTTTGTCATGGCAGTCTCAGAATATCCCCTAATATTCAGGCTATCTTGTTCCCATGGGTGTACCCCACCTTGAACCCCAACCTCCCCATTCACAGGGCCTCTCACAAAGTGAGACCGCACTGTGATTTGCAGGGATTGCTGCTTTTGATATCCAGAGAACAAGGGACACTGGTAACATGTTGACTGGTAAGACTTGACTCCTTGAGGTAAATGCACCCCCAAAAGCTGTTATCATCAGTCTGTCAGAGATGGAGGAGCTGATGCTTCGGTTCCAGGTTTCTGGAGCTGCTCACCATCATGGGTTGTACTTAGCCCTGTTTCTGATTCACCTCTGCTGCGGACCAGCCGGGCGAGGGCGCAGGCCAAATGACCAGAGTTCAGCTGGGCAGGAAAGACACAGGAGCCGGCGAATGGCGA
Source organism: Uropsilus gracilis (assembly GCA_004024945.1). Lineage (NCBI taxonomy): Eukaryota > Metazoa > Chordata > Mammalia > Eulipotyphla > Talpidae > Uropsilus > Uropsilus gracilis. Next base: position 12,760 of record PVHY01030842.1, read on the forward strand.
ACAGACGCACACACTCAAGGGGTGATGAATCTGCTGCGATTTATTTGAGATTTTTATGGATATATATAGTGTTTTTGGCAATCAGCATTCTATGAGTATATGCAATTAACATATTAATAGATTGTAGATTTTTCCTAGGTGTATCTAACAATATAATTTTTCTAGAAGCATCCTAAAGCAATTCCTTACTTTGCCACTGAGAATTAACACATCAATTTAAGTATTTTAACTAACAATATAACTTCCTAAAAAGTATTCCAAAGCAATCTTTTACTTTGTTACTGAGACTTGACAGATCAACTTAAACATTTTAACTAACAATATAACTTCCTAA
>PVHY01030843.1:0-13090 GCA_004024945.1 Uropsilus gracilis
AAGCAATCCCCAGCCTCAGCTTCCCAGGTAGCTGGGATTACAGGTGTGCGCCACCACACCCAGCTATTTTTTGGAACTAGGTCTCACTACGGGCCCCAGGCGGGACTCGAACTGCGATCCCTAGCCCCTGCCGCTTCATAGGCTGAAGCTTACAAGCACGAGCCACCGTGCCCGGCCCCTCCCCTATTTTCTTTGAAATTTGTTGAAGTCAAACCACTTCTCCTCTAGAGTTTCCCGTGTGTTGGACTGTCCTTGCTGCATCGCTGCCGTGTTCCTCTGCTCTTCTGTCTCCTTGTAAAGTGGAGACCTCGCCTGATTCCAGCTGTGTTCTTGTTGCTTGTGTGAGGAGGCAGTCTATGTGTGTGCTTGGGGCAGGGTGGGAATGAGCACCTTCATCTCTCACCTGACATCACCTCTGCAGCGTGCACCGCGGCTTTCAAGTAAAGCTTCCTCATGAAGGATGGCACAGAACGTGCCTGTGTCCTCAGGATCTGCACGGAGGGAACTCACCTGCCTAACAACTGTCAGGTTAGGATAGAGGACACTAGTTGGCACCCTAAAAGTGTCTTATGGCCCACTTAGTCCACCCAGAGGGAGTCGTTGTTATTTCCACACCAGATTACTTTACTTTCATTTGGTTTTCTTGTTTGTTTTTTTTTGTTTTTTTTTTTGAGACTAGGTCTCGCTATTTTGCCTGGGGAACCACAGGTTCACCTTGCCCGGGGTACCATGGACTCAAGCAATCCCCAGCTTCAGCCTCCCAGGTAGCTGGGATTACAGATATGTGCCACCACACCCACCTATTTTTTTGAGACTTGGTCTCGCTATGTTGCCCTGGGTGGGTCTCGAACCCATGGACTCAAGCTATTCCTAGCCTCAGCCTCGCTCTCTAGGCTGCGATTAAAGGCACGCGCCACCGTGCCCAACCAGATTCCTTTCATTTGTAATTGCACTTCTGTAAATGCAACTATGGGTTATATCCTTTCTGCTTTTACCTATTATAAGTTCATTACATTAAAGTCTTGCTTATGTTCATAGCTCTCAATAGCTAGCTTTATAATTTGTGTGTTAAGTATGTGGGCATCAGAATCTCTTTACACAAGCAACATAGATTCATGGAATGAAGTTACGGACTATGCCTGTGACAGAAAAGCCACAATACAACGTTATGATTTATAATGAAGAATTGTATGCATATGGGCTGGGCACGGTGGCTCATACCTTTAAGCTTCAGCCTATGAAGCAGCCGGGGCTAGGGGTCGCGGTTTGAGTCCCGCCTGGGGACCCGTAGTGAGACCTAGTTCCAAAAAAATAGCTGGGTGTGGTGGCACACACCTGTAATCCCAGCTACCTGGGAAGCTGAGGCTGGGGATTGCTTGAGTCTGTGGTACTCCGGGCGACAAGAGCCTGCGGTTCCATGGGCAAAAATAGCAAAACCTAGTCTCGAAAAAAGTTGTATGCATAGTAGACATTAAGGCAGACTTCCCTCTCTTAGGTTTTCAGTTTCTTCTGTAGAAAAGACATAAGTAGTATGTATTTTCTTGTGTCTGGCTTCCTTCCTCAACTTTGAGAATAACCCGTGAGGTTGCCTGCATTAAGTATTTGTTTATTTTCATCGCTAAATAGTATTCCATCAGGTGAATGTATCAGTTTATCTTTTCTACAGTCAGTGGGCAAGTGAAGTGTTTCTGGTTTTGGGTTACACACAGTACCATTGTGGACATTTATGTGCGTGTCTCGTTAAATGTACGTGTGCGTTTCTGTTGGGAGTTTACCTAGCAGTAAGTGGCGCTGACAGTAGGAGATGGGTGTATGTTCAGCTTTGGTCAGTACTGCCAGTGAGTGGACTGAGTGGGTCATAGCCACTTGTTAGCTTACTAGTTCCCAGCGTCAGGGTACGGGTGTTCTGTTGTCAGCCGATGAGTTTAGGTTGACGTCATTTGCAAGGAGGCATCTCAGAAGTCTGCCTTAAGCAAATTACCAGCAGATCTGTTCACTTGCCCTTTTCCTCCAGCAGTGTGTCAAGTTCTCAGAGTCTGTCGCTCAGTTTGTTAGTGAACAAATCCTGACCACAGATGGGGAATCCCTCAGAGTCCTTGCCCCAAGCCTCTTTTTAAAGTGCTCAGTATTTTGTTTCCTGGAGGTTTTTCTTATCCTGCCCCTGAAACAGCCTACCACCTCTCAGCATCTGGCTGCTGCTGAGGGGCCCTGAGATGGGGTCTCACTTGAAGCAGCTCTGTCTGAGTGCCCTGGCTGGATGTCTCACAGGTGTAGCGTCGGCCCCATTGTTCACGCCGTCACCACGTTGACCCCTAGTCATTCGCGGCTCTGACACATGGCTCTCTTTCTGATTGACCATTCAGGTCAGATGCCGTGAGTTAGGTGCACGATCCAGGTAAACCCTGGGTCTGGTAGAATCGCTTCAGTTCAGAACCATCCAACACCTTCCTCTCCCTCAGGGTAAAAATCAGAATCTGGTGTTACTGACATTTGGATCAGATCATCTTTTTGTTGGGCTTGGGGGAGGGAGTGTGCTGTGCGTTGATGCGTATTTATATCCTTGATGTCTGCCCACTAGACGCCACTTCCCCCTCCTGAGATGTTCAGGTGTCCCCTCTTGAGAAGCGCTGCTCTGCTGGCATCAGAAGCCCCCCTGCCCCACCCACTTCCCTCTCCTTCATTCACTCCAGCTTCTCTGGCTTCTGCTGGTCCCTGGACTCGCCTGAGCACTTACGGTCTATCTTTTTGAAATGTTCTAGTTGTCTGTGAGGCATCTAACATTTTCATAAGAGCCTTTCCTCTCTCCCTCTGCCCCCCCATACGTCTGTGTGCTGTCAACCTTGCCTGCTGGAGTAACAGCCCATGAAAACAGGGGCTTTCGCTGGTCTTACTCCTACTTTGTTCTTGCCGGGACAGTACCTGGCATGTAGTAGGTGTTCAGACTGAGTGACTGCTCTGTGCGGCCCTTCAGTAGCACTGAGTAGGCCGCCGGGTACACTTGTTCTTTCCTAATAACATCTCTGAGAACAGGCAGCCTGTAATCCCAAGCCCACTCCAGAGCGGCAGCCAGCCAGGCAGGGTGGGAAGAATGAGGGTACCAGCTCAGACAGCCCCACACTCACCGTTCACGCCAGTCACTCCAGCCTGTGTGACACTGGAACAAGACTGCATGCTTTCTCCGGGCCTTTGATGCCGATTCCCCTTCAGGATGTCGGAGGGCTGTGAGGGAACGAAGCCATTTTGTTGCTCAGCCTGTGTCCCTGGAGTTCCCTGAGCGCTTCAGCTGTTTTTCATTACTTGACAACTTGAAACCACGGGAAGTTTTAGGGGGTAAATGATTTAATGTTTTGCATAACGCTGGGGGGGGGAGGGGAGTAGTGGGAAAATCCTGTCTTTTTCAGGGGCCTGTTTCCTTTTGAGCATTCTGTTCCTGAGAAGAATCTTCCCACGTCTGTGCTGTCGGATTGAGTCGCGTGTGCCAACCCGACTTGGGGGCTGTGCTGGCAGCAGCTCTTCTCCCTGCCGCGTGGCAGTGATTCGCTTGCCACCTTGAGATTCAGGCGGGTGCGTGACCGGAGTCTCTTGTCCAGGGGCTGCTGCAGACCACCTGCCTCTGTGTTTCAGAATCCTCCCTGGAGAAGGAGCGGGAGACACCCAGCCCCATTGACCCCAACTGTGTGGAGGTGGACGTGAACTTCAATCCTGACCCTGCCGACCTGGTCCTCTCCAGTGTGCCTGGCGGGGAACTCTTCAACCCTCGGAAGCACAAGTTTGCGGAGGAGGACCTGAAGCCCCAGCCCATGATCAAAAAGGCCAAGAAGGTCTTTGTTCCTGACGAGCAGAAGGTAACCTGGTCTCCTTTCTCATCAGAGGTGGGCGTCGGCCTCCTGGCCTCTGACGCCATCTGGAGGCCCCTCCCTCCTGTGGGCGCCCTTTTAGAAAGGTGCAGGTTCCCCGCGCAGAGCCTGGCACTGTGCGCTTGGTAGCAGGAAGGCGGACAGCCTTGGCCTTGGCCTGACACCCTGTGGCTCCTCTCCGCTTCCCTGGGTGGGCCAGACCCTCGCTTGGAAGGACAGAGGAGGTTGTACGTTGCCTTTCCCAGGGACAAGCCAGCAGCTCTCAAGCTGATCACTACAGGACCCGGAGTGGGGAGAACAAGCTTAGGAAGGACTTGGTGGGGGAAAAAGATGGACTTTGCTTCCAAGCTCTGGAATCAGGCAGACCTGGGTTCAAACTCCACTGTGTCGCCCAGACGTAGCTGTGCCTCAGGGTGCTCCTCTGTCGGGGGGGAGCCACCACACACTCACGGCTTCTGGGAACTTCTGTGGCTTCAGCTACAGTGATGGTGGTAACAGGAACCACCTACGTGGTCCTGACGGTAGGCCAGCGTCTTCCAAGCGCTGTGTGCATGTCAGCTCTGGGAGGCATTCGCCGTTGTGCAGATAAGGAACCTGGGCCACTGAGAGGGACTCACTCGGTCACACTGCTAGTGAGTGGCCCAGCCAGCTCCGGCTGTGCCCCCGCCCACTGAGGCAGGGGTGGAAGTGGCGCTGAGCGTCAGGAAGTGGACCCCTCCCCCGAGCCCTTGGCTGGACCCCTCCGTGTCCTCGGCATCTGCAGTGCTCTGCCCAGGTCCTAGTGCTGGTTCGAACTGTGCCAGGTGTGCCGTGGGCGGGGCTGCAGGTTCAGAGAGGTGCAGGAGGGCAGAGTTCCCTTGGGGAGAGATGTGAGACCCACAGCGGACCCTTCCCTGCAGGACGAAAAGTACTGGACGAGACGCAAGAAGAACAATGTGGCGGCCAAGCGGTCCCGGGATGCCCGGCGCCTGAAGGAGAACCAGATCACCATCAGGGCGGCCTTCCTGGAGAAGGAGAACACGGCCCTGCGGACGGAGGTGGCCGAGCTGCGCAAGGAAGTGGGCAAGTGCAAGACCATCGTGTCCAAGTATGAGACCAAGTACGGGCCCTTGTAACCCGTGCTCCCCACCCAGGTGGCGCTGCCTGCTCCTCAGACCTCTGCTGGGGGGGCTCCCTGAAACCCCACACGTGTGTGGAGACTTATGACTCGTCACAGGCGAAGGGCGGTGCCCTGCTCCAGGAGCGTTCACGTTCAAGCTTCATTGCCACGTGGCCAGCGCACGTGGCGACTCTCCTGGGGGCCAGCCTCCTCGCTAGTGGGACATGAGAATCTGCGCAGACAGTGATTCAGCCGTAGTTTCTATTCTTGGATGTCCTGGTCGAATTGGAAGGGACATTTGGAGCGCAGATCTCTCCTTTCACAGGGCGCTCGGGCTCGCCTGCCTCTCCCTCATCTCCAGCCTGACCATCGAGGCCTGTCCGCTCAGTGAGTCCTCATCACGGTTGCCCTGTGTCTTCCCAGGTAGCCGGCTGTTTCCAGCTCGGTGAGTCTGTTGTACACCTCACTCTCCGGCCAGTCTCTGGGAAGCGTCTGCTCCCAGCCCCCTCAGAGGCTCCAGTTTCTTCGCAGTGTCCGCGTGGGTGCGTGGCTGCAGGTGCGGGGTCTCCCCGCAACCTCGGGGGCTGTGGGTCTGGGCCCGCAGCAGAAGTGTGCTCAGCCATCCCCAGCTCCTGCACCCCTGCCCTGTGGCTCTGAGGCCCACAGCTGGGAGGCGGCCGTGGCCAGCGTTTGCACTGGCTGCAGAGGATGGACGCCGGACCCTGCATCCCCAGCGCAGAGGGCAGCTCTTCACCTCCTTCGGCGGCCACTGGGGGAGACGACCTGCATCTCTTCTGTCCCCGTTAGACGGCCGCGGGCCTGCTGTTCCTTCTCGCCCCGTCACCCAGCTCCGATCTTGGATTTAAAAGGAAACCCCCTCACCTGGGAAACTGAGCTTCCTGGACCCCGGGTGCACCTTCCAGCGCGGGCCTCCGTCGCCCCTTCCGTGTGCCTGGGAGGGCTGCGGCATGTTTCTTGAGGAGCCTTTTTTTTGGCCTTGCTCTCCAACGCGGGCCAGGTTGGAGTTCGCGCTCCCTGAAGGCAGAAGAGGGCTTCCTAGCTCTGGCATCAGCGCCTTTCCCAGGCCAGCTGCCCAGAGGCCACCAGCCAGGTGGGACAGGTCAGGGTCGCCGGGGTCACCGCACAGCTCTGGTGGAGCACCCGGCTCTCGGGACATTGACAGGGCTGGCAGCGCCCATCCTTGGTGCCCCTTGCGGCCACTGCTCTGTCCGGCGGCATGGACTCCACCTCTCACGCTGCCCAGAAGAGTAGCCGAGGAAGTGCAGAGCCTCTGCCCGTCGCAGCCAGGAGCCTCTGGAGGTGGGTGTGTTTGCTCCCTTAGGGCAGGCGGACTGGTGAAGCAGGGCCAGGGCGGCAGGAACCCACTGTCATGCCGCTTTTCGTGTTGCAAGTGGTGTGCCTGGGCCCTGCGTCCCGGGCCCTAGAGACTGGATGCCAAGACCAGGGACGCCGTCACAGCCATGGACCGCACCCAGGAGAGCTCGTGGGACCTGCACGCCTGCCTCTGGGGGACCAGCCGGGAGCCCCGAGGCCAAGGGAGCCGCCCTTCCCCAGGCCCCGCCTTGCTCTGTGGCTCTGTACAGACCGCGCGCCCTCGCCGCGCTCGTGGCCACGGCAGGGCAGTTGCATCCGGCATGTCAGTGTCCCGCCCGGGCAGCTCGCCCGCCCGGGCGCTCCCTCTGGCCTGGCTGCCCACCAAGAGGGCACTTCTCATTGGGTCGCTCATAGAAGAGCCTCGGCTTGCGAGCTCTTCGTTTCCTTTGGCCAGACGTGTATGTTTGTGTTTCTTTTTCAGTTTTGTTTTTTAAAGGATAGACGTTTCATCTCTGGGTGTCGTCCGTGCGCCTACCCCAGCGGGGGGAACATGGCCTCTTTGTCGCCATCTGCCTGCTGCCCGCCCTTCCCCCCCCTGCAGACAGCGGTGTCCGGCTCCTTCCAGAGGCGTCATTGGGTCCTTGGAAGGAGAATGCACCCGCCCCCCTGAGTCCGAGCCTGGTGGGCGGGCGGAGGCGTGCTTCGGGGGGGAGCGTGTCTCCTCCCAGCGGGAGAGCAGGCCTTGCGGGGGGCGCGGCGGGTGACTGCGCTTGTCGGTCACGGTGTTGGGAGTCTCCTCGACTCTGCCCTGGCCACCCGCATCTGGGGGCCACAGCCAGAGTCCGAGACTCTTGGCCTGAGACCTTTGGCACCCGGAAGTGCAAGCGGCTGGAGGGGCTGGCGTGTCGGGCTCCCTGGAGGTTTGCCCCAGGGGGGGAGGGCGTCCCTTTGTGCGCAGCCTCCTGGCAGCCTCAGAGGAGACGAGTCATGCCCGAGCTGGAACGTTGCAGGGGTCTACATACGACAAGTGTGTATCTAGAAGCGTATATATATATATATATATATTATTATTTTGGTTTTTTTTTTTGGAGCACGTGCGCCTTGAAGATGGCCCACAGCCTTGTGGGGGCCCTGGGGGACTCACCCTCGGCTGCCGAGCGGGGCTTCCTGGCTGGGTCCTGAAGCTGGGGGCGGCAGAGAACCTTTGTCTGCCGAGGGGGCCGCTGGCCCCAGGGCAGGCCACTCCCGCTCTCCAGCCTGGCAGGGTGGCAGGGGGAGCCCTGCGGGCACTGGCCACGTCACACGGCAGCTGTCCGCCAGGCCCCGGAGCCCTGCTCTGAGCCGCAGAGGGCTGAGCACCCCGGTTCTCACGGCCGAGCCCCTCCCAGAGCTCCTTTGACGTCTGTTCATTAAGTGCAATACATTTTTCTAGGAAACGGCAAAGAAGACTTCCAGGTGGAGAGCGCTGTCTCGCGGTGTGGGGGTGCCAGAGCGCCACTTGGCTTTATTTTTCTAAGTGCATGAGACATGACCGAGCGTGTGGGGCTCTGCGTGTCCCCTCCCCCCGGGAGCTGGCTCTCCGGCGGGCCCCTCGCCCTCTCGTGGGTCCAGGGACGGGGCGGGAAGAAAGCCCCTCTCCCAGCTGGAGAGGGCGGCGGCAGATACAGCCCATCGGCCTTACGTGCGTGCGTCTGTGCGTGTCTGTGTGCGTGTCTGTGCGTCTGCGTGCGTGCGCCTGCATGAGTGTGTCCCTGCTGGTGGGCCGGAGTGATGCGGCGGGGGAGCTGGGAATGTACCTTTTCAACACAAAATTAAATATTTTGAGACGAGAATGGTGGTTCTGTCCTTTCTGTCCCCACCTTCCTGTTTCCCAGCACCCCTTCCTCGCTGGCTGGGTCCCCTCGGCGAGTCACCGAGCCCTTGGCGATCTGGGCTGGAGGACCGGAAGGAGCTCCCGGCCGCCTGCTTGCTCACCTGCCCCCAACCGAGCAGGGGCAACACCTGGCAGGAACCAGCCCCCAGCCTGGGAGAGGTGTCCTGCGGGTGGGCGCTGGGCTTTCTCTGCTCTCCTGCCACGTTGCGTCTTTGCCGGGTCCTTTGACGGTGAAAGGATAAACCCACAGCAAGCGCACAGCCACGTGAGGGCTGCGACACTGTCACCACCTGGCTCGGGCCCTACCCGGGGCTGCTGGGCCCCGCAGGTGTCCAGGTCTTGGCCCAGCAGCAGCCTTGGGGGCAGTGCCTGAGCAGGTGCCCGCTGTTGTGGGGGTGGAGGTCTGTGGGTGGCCTGACTGGCTGGGGGACCTGGGGGGGTAGCTCCCCACCCACCCTGAGCCGTCCATGCAGCAGGGGGGTGTGTGTGTGAGGGCCTGATGGGCACCTCCCCCTCCCTGGAGGCCGCCTTCCAGGACACCAGGCCCTTCCTTCACTGCACCCCACCACCCAGCAGCCTGCACCCAGCTCCCCGTGCTGCGCCCGCTGGCTCTGCTGCAGCTCCTGACATCAGCAGCTAATCTGGGAAAGCTGCCAGCCAGAGAGGGGGAGCGGAAAGGAACCAGGAAACAACTTTGGAGGTGGGTGTCCCAAACCTCCACCCCCCCCACAACCCCTCACCCCCCACGCTGCCCACCCCAGTGCCACCCCTGATGCCAGCCACCTCAAGTCCAGGCAGGGGTGGGGGGGACAAGGACCAGTGGGGTTTCGGGGCGGCCGCAGGCCACGCTGGCCCCCGTGACCCCCGTGGGCTGCAGGAGAGGCTGAAGGAGCACTGGCAGCAGGTCCTCCCTCACGCCTTCCTCACCAGCCCCCGGTGGGCGTTGCCAGGGAACGGTGGAGGCGCGGGGAAGCCTGAGGTGATGTGCCCAGGACTTCACAGCTGCCAGCCCCCAGAGCTGAGGCGCAGGGCTGGACTGGGCATCCCCAGAGCCCAAGCTCTCTGCCATCCCAGTCTTCAGCGGGGAGCTGGCACCGGCTGGGCCTGTCCAGCCTGGAGGGACACCACACCCTCCACATCCCTTGGACCCCTGGGAGGTCAGCCAGCCAGCCAAGGCAGGCAGAGCTGAGGCCTGGCCCGACATCTCCCCGGGTGCCCGATCCACACTGCCCAGCGGCCTCAGGCCCAGGCCCAGCTGCTCGGCCTGAGGGGAGGCTGACGTCCGCCCCGCACGCTGGGCCAGCACTTTGATGGTGACCCCGCCTGACCCACGTGGAGACTGAAATGACTTCCCTGAGGCCATGCTGCGGCTTCGCCTGCTCCCCAACCTTATCCTTGGCCAGGTGGGCCCCCAACTTCAGGTCCTGGGGTCGTGCCTCCCTTGGACTCCTTTTTTCCCCTCCTTTCCTGGATACAGTGTCAGGCACTCAGGCTCAGGGCAAGGATGTTAGAGGATGTCACATCTAGCCTCCCCCTGAATGGAAGAGAAAGACCAGAGAGGGAGAGGGCTGAACCAAGGTCACACAGCAAAATGAGGCTCAGGCTGAGAAGTCCTCCATCTCTGCACGTCCCATCTCCCTGGGTGGCCCCTTGGGGGCACGAGGCTGCTCTCTCTCTACCCAGGCCATGAGCTGTTGAGAGACACCTGTGCTCACATGATACCAGAAATGAGGCCTCACCCCAGCCCCATCTCCAGCTGGCTGTGTGACTGCCTGCAGGATGCAACCCTCTGAACTTCTGCTTCAGTGCACTAGGGATCAGCCCACTTGTCAGGGTGCTGTGACGTGCAGACGAGATGCGCTCAACAGAAACGCTGTCTCGGAAGCAACCTAAATGCCCCAAGACAGAGGACTGGATGAAAAAAAATGTGGTATATTATACACGATGGAATATTACTCATCAATGAAAAATGACAAATTTGATGATTTTATGATAACATGGATGTACTTAGAAGAAATCATATTAGCAGAAATAAGTCAAACAGAAAAAGACAGAAACCAAATGGTTTCACTAATCTATGGGATATAGGGAAAAAATAAAAGCCATGAGGAACAGTCAAAACAAGCTAAGCACCAAACTAAAGCACACAACTTCAGGCAGGAGGGAAAGGGGGGGAATGGTGGTGGAGGGGGTAAGTCCCTGGAATCACAATGATGAGAAATTTATATATAAATAAATTTAAAAAGATAAAACAGAAGACCGGACACGGTGGCTTGTGCCTGTAAGCTTCAGCCTATGAAGCGGCCGGGGCTAGGGATCGTGGTTCGAGTCCCGCCTGGGGCCCGTAGCGAGACCTAGTTCGAAAAAAACAGCTGGGTGTGGTGGCATACGCCTGTAATCCCAGCTACCTGGGAAGCTGAGGCTGGGGATTGCTTGAGTCTTTGTTACCCCGAGCAACGAGAGCCTGCGGTTCCATGGGCAGAAATAGCGAGACCTAGTCTCAAAAAAAAAGATAAAACAAAAACCACTGTCTACACTTAACACATTTGGAACCCAGAGTGTGATGACAGGGACCACCTTTCCCCCAAATCACACACAGACTTCCCCTCCCCACGGTCAAGCCTGTGTCCACCAGATCAAGGGCAGGTGATGGGTAAGGTAGGTTGCAGCAGGAGATGGGGCTGGAAGTTGGCCACCTGGCCGCTCCTTCCCGTCTCAGCCATTACACTTGCTGCCCTGTCTGCCTGGAATGTCTCGCCCAGATCTCAGCCTAACATGCCCCCTGCCCCCCATCTCCCTCGCTCTTACTTAGGATATAGTATCTGCTCACTAAAATCTAGGCCCAGGCTGGGCTAAGTGCGGCAGACTTCTGTGTCACCACCAGGTGGCGCTGCAGACCCATCCCTCGCTGGTGACCTCTGGTCCAGCTCTCGGATTGGTCCTGCAAAAAAGCTTGCCCGCCTCCTGGTGCCAGCCTGCTGTGGGGGCACCAGCTGACTCATGGCTACTGGTGGGCGGAGTTTAGGGGTTTTCACAGAACCTGGCTGCCTCCCCTGGTCTATATTTCCAGGCTTTTTCTGGGGAGGCAGTGCATGTGTAGGCATGTGGGGGGATCTCAGGGCCAGGGGTCTGGAATCAGGGACTGTGGGGATGACTCAGTAGTGAGCTGGGGTTTGCACCCCACTTCTCCCACCCTTTGTATACCTTTGTCAAGCCTGGCCCCTTGTAAATAGCTGGGCATGGTGGTGCACGCCTGTAATCCCAGCTACCTGGGAAGCTGAGGCTGGGGATTGTTCAAGTCCGCGGTACCCTTGTGCTGAGCCTCAGTTTCTTCATCTGTCAACAGGCACCGAAACGCATGCGGGAGAGACGAGGTTGGCTGCTGTATCCGAATGAAGTCTGGGGGGGCCTCCCCTCCCTGGGGGAGCAGAAGGTGTGCAGGTGGGTTTGAGGAAAAGGCAGATGGGTAGGAGATCAGCAGCCCATGGGAACTCAGTCTCCTGACCCATCAAATGGGTAAGAGGTCTAGGGTTTCCCCAGCCCTGAGGCCCGTCACTGAAGTGCCTGCTTGTGCGTCTGTCTGTCTGTGTTGGAGTGAGTGTGTGTGAATCCGGATCAGTGGGACTATTTGTGGCCCAGGCAGAGGACCTGGCATCTGTGTCTCCTGCCCTCACCCCTACTCCCTAATCTGCAGGCCTGTGCACCCAGGCCTGCCTCCTGGGGTGCGGTCATCCTGGCCAGCCTGGCCCAGGAGGGCTGTGGGCTTCCTGAGAGCGAGGGGCCCAGTCTCCAGCCTCCCTGCATCCTCTAATGAAGAGTCAACCTGGCTCTCTCCCTTCCTGAGAGCTGTTATTATTATTATTTTGTTTTAGACTAGGTCTCCCTATTTTTGCCCATGGAACCGTAGGCTCTCGTTGCCCGGGGTACCACAGACTCAAGCAATCCCCAGCTTCAGCTTCCCAGGTAGCTGGGATTACAGGCGCACACCACCACACCCAGCCATTGTTTTGGAACTAGGTCTCGCTACAGGCTCCAGGTAGGACTCGAACCGCGATCCCTAGCCCCGGCTGCTTCATAGGCTGAAGCTTACAAGCACGAGCCACCGTGCCCAGCCTTAGAGCTGTTATTATTAAGTACTTAGTGTATGCTGGACGTTTGAAATCCGTGTTCATGTCGTCCTCACCGTGGCCTGCCATTTTCAATGGATTTTTGCCAGAGAATTTCTTTGTTTTTTGAGACCAGGTCTCGCTATATTGCCCAAGGTAGTCCCAATCCCACGGACTCAAGCCATCCCCAGCCTCAGCCTCCCAGGTAGCTGGGATTACAGGCACCCGCCACCGCGCCAGGCTGCTTTTTTGAGACCAGGTCCCACTATGTTGCCCGCGGTAGCTTCAAACCTGCGAACTCAAGCGATCCCAGGCCTCTTGCCTCCCAGCACTTGGATTACAGGCGCACTCCACCATGCCCAGCTGCCATAGAATTTCATTTTAGCCACTATCTCATCCCGAAGGACAATGTATGAAACGAATGGACAGGGTGTTGGGTCAGTATAAGTATCTAAACTCAGGGTGGTGATAGATGCTTAGTCTGATGTCACTTGAGAGGTACGGGTGTGCGGGTTCTGAGGGTCGCAACCCTGCCGGGGGCGAAAGTGAAAGAGAGGAGAGCTGGGCATGGTGGTGTGCGCCTATAATCCAAGTGCTGGGAGGCAAGAGACCAGGGATCGCTTGAGTCCATAGGTTTGAGACTACCGCGGGCAACATAGCGAGACCTGGTCTTGAAAAAGTAGCCGGGTACAGTGGTGTGCGCCTGTAATCCCAGCTACCTGGGAGGCTGAGGCTGGGGATGGCTTGAGTCCGTGGGATCGGCACTTCCCTGGGCAACATGGTGAGACCTAGTCTCAAAAAAAAAAAAAAAAAAAAAAAA
>PVHY01030844.1:0-13091 GCA_004024945.1 Uropsilus gracilis
CTTTTGTCCTAGTTTAGTTGACCATACATGTATGGCTTTATTTCTGGACTTTCAATTCTGTTCCATTGGTCTGTGTGTCTGTTTTTACTCCAGATACCTGGTGTGGTATCTAAATTATCATAGCTTTGTAGTATAATTTCAAGTCTGGGGGTGCAGTTTCTCCATTCTCTCTCTTTTTGGTCAAGAGAGCTTTGGCTATTTGAGGTTTTTTTTTTATTCCATATGAATTTCAGTTGTATTTGTTCTACTTCTTTAAAGAATGTCCTTGAGATTTTTCTTGGAATTGCATTGAATCTGTAGGTTGCTTTGGTAAGATGGCCATTTTGATAATGTTGATTCTTCCAATCCATGAGCAGGGAACATCTTTCCATTTGTGTCTTCTGTTTCTTTTAGCAATATTTTATAGTTCTTCTAGAACTACATTTGTATAGGTCTTTCACATCTTTTGCTAAGTTTATCCCTAGGTATTTTTTTAAAAGAAATCCAGTTGACTTTGTTAATATTCCTAGGTATTTAATTTTCATGGGTACAATTGTGAATGGAGTGGTTTTCTTAATTTCTTCTTCTCTGGACTGCTTTTTGGCATATAAGAGAGCGACTGGTTTTTGAAAACACAGCATTTTCTATGTGCCCAGCATTTTACATAAATAAACTTACTTAAGGCCCATGACAGCCTTGGGAGAAGGAAGTAATTGCCCCCGCCCACAGATGAGAAGCAGGGGCAACAGAGAAATCGCTTGTCTGAGGTCGCACTCCTGCACCAGCAGCCACCCTGGTGTTCGACTGGGTTCACAAGGTCCTCAGTGGATGCTTGTTGCATGCTGCGAAGACTGTCCTACATCCAAGTGGACGAAAACTTCTCTAGGTAACACTACACGGTGGGATCACTGGAACATCGATGTGCCTATTTTCCACAGGCCGCCTTCCCCAGAGTTTATACAATTCACCTTTGCTGTGGGTGAGAGTAACTTGAATTCTTGTTACCAGGAAGAGATGACTTCACTTTCCTCAAAGAAATAGGATTTCTGGCCAGGCACGGTGGCTCGTGCCTCTAAGCTTCAGCCTATGAAGCGGCCGGGGCTAGGGATCGCAGTTCGAGTCCCGCCTGGGGCCCTTAGCGAGACCTAGTTCCAAAAAAATAGCTGGGCGTGGTGGTGCGTGCCTGTAATCCCAGCTACCTGGGAAGCTGAGGCTGGGGATTGCTCGAGTCTGTGGTACCCTGGGCAACAAGAGCCTGTGGTTCCACGGGCAAAAATAGCGAGACCTAGTCTCAAAAAAAAAGAAATAGGATTTCTTCTGGGCATCTAGGGGAATGGCCACTCAATGAGTCTAGCCTGGCCTGTTAGTTGCAGCTTTATATGCAGTCTTTGTTTTCTCTTAAAAAAATTCTTTTAAGAAGACCAAAAAAGCCGAGTAGCTTATGCTGGGCATTTCAGTTCACATCTTGGTTGGCTAGCTAGTGTGTCAAGTCCCAAAAGGCTTTCTGCAGCAGCAGGTGGGGAAGAACTTAGTGGGTGGTGTGTCTGTGGGGACAGAGAAGAAATGGAGCAGGATCACAGCCCCTTGCACCTTCTCCCTGAGCTTTCTGAGGCCTCACGTTGCATCTCTCACAGCCTTGTCAGCAGCCCAAGAGGTCACTCTGTAGGCCTAGCACCATGCTGGGAGGGGTGGGAGTGCTGGGGTGCTCAGGCGGGCACAGTGAAATGCTTTCCAGAAGAACTATCATAAGGCCTTCTCTGGGGCCCACTTCTACCTCTGCTGATGAGCACTTAAGAGCTCCTGTTTCCCTGTTGTTCTCTCTGTCTTCCATGGGCAGGAAAAGGGTGTTTTTTTTTTTTTAAATTTATTTATATATAAATTTCACATCATTGTAATCCCAGGGATTCACCCCCTACCCTCCCCTTCCCCCCACCTTTCCCTCCTGCCCAAAGTTGTGTGCTTCAGTTTGGTGCTTAGCTTGTTTTGACTTTTCCTCAAGGCTTTTGTTTATTTTTTTTCCCTATATCCCACATATTAGTGAAACCATTTGGGTTCTGTCTTTTTCTTTTTGACTTGTTTCTACTAATATGATTTCTTCTAAGTCCATCCATGTTATCATAAAATCATCCCATTTGTCATTTTTAATTGCTGAGTAATATTCCATCATGTATATAGACCACATCTTTTTCATCCAGACATCTGTTTTGGGGCATTTAGGTGTAAAGGGTGTTTTTGGTAGAACTTTGTTTGCAAAACCCCTGGTCTGTTCACAGTCTCGAGTGGCAGTTCCCTCCTTTACGATGCAAAGTGGAAGTTCTCTGTGTATTTCCTAGAACGCTTTACATCCATAGATGAGGGTGTAAGGGGGTGTTCACAGAGAGCAGGTTTTCCTTAGTGGCAGACAGCAAGACATAAAAGCACAATGAAGATTTGTCTTTCAAGTCTGCAGGTGTTGCCTCTGACCCGGTGAGCCTGGTCACCACCTGGGTCCAAGGACCTGGGAGATCCTGCTACCTTTACGTGTGCTCTCTGGTGAGGGGCGGTGGGGGGAGCAGAGAGGAGCTGTTGCTGCTGTAGTTTAGTTCCAACACATTTCCTTCCAGAAAGCCCCCAGTGCCTTTGACTAGGGCCAGGGTTTTCCCTATTTTCCTGCCCATCTTTCCCAAAGGAGACCCACTTCAAACGCTCAGCTATTCCCCTGGGTCTCAGATGGAAAATGGGATTCCTCTCATCTGTGGTCCCTTTGTGCTCTCAGGTCTTCAACATGACCACTTTCAAATTTAAAAAATCCAGGTGGAATATTTTACTCTGCTGGTAACAATCCTACAAAACATCTGAGTTCTTGACATTTGCATTTCAATGTAAGTGGTGACTCTTTCCATTTCTTTGGTCTGACTTCTGTCCTGTAATGGAGCTCGCTGGTTTTGTAGGCAGTGAAAAATATGTGGTTCTTGCAAAAAAAAAAAAATTAAAGGCAAGAAAAGAGAGTTTCACCATGTAGACAGTGGAGACAGGAACTTCCAGGTCGTGGTCTTTTAGGACCCACTCTCCTGTTTCTCCAGCAGTTGCCTACTTCTCAGAGCTCAAGGACCTAGAACTGATGGATATAGAACTGTATGTAGCTGAAATACCTAGTTATCAGATCCGTGGAGACAGCAGAATCATGGCCCGCAGAATCATGGCCCCCAGAAGCAGGGGAGGGGAGGGTTGGAGGGATTAGATTGGGGTGGGGGATGGGGGCTTGGAGAGCTGGGGAGTGGTAATATAATAGGTAGAGAGTTAACATTTGGGAAGATAGAAAGATAGGTCACCATGTGAACGTACTTAAAGTGACTAAACAGTACAATTAAAAATGGTTAAAGTGGTAAGATTTGTTATATATATTTACATAAAAAATGAGGGTTTTTTTATATTTTATTTTATTTTTTATTTGATTGCACATGTCTGTACTTTTAAGATCCTTGTCTACCCCAAGGTTCTCCCACCACCTTGTCACCCCTGAGCCATCATCTTAATCTCTTGTGCCCCTCTCTTCCCTGATTTTAATCCCTCCCCCTCCCTTGCTCTATGCTTAGTTCTGCTGCTAGTTCGTTGGTTTTAAGTTTTGTTTGTCCTTTTATTTGCTTTCCTTCTTTCCTGCATATAAGTGGGATTGTCTAGTATTTCTTTTTCTTTCTGCCTTGCTTCCACTAGCATCTTCCTTCTGGTTCCATCCATGTTATCACACATGCATCCAATTTGTATAAAAGTGATTGAGTGGGTATTTTCACACTCAGGTGTCTATGTGATCAGACTTGTAACCCTCCTGGGTGACTTAGACTCAGACAGAGGTTGTCGGCCTCCCTAAAGATTGGGTGATTACACTGGACACAGTGGCTCGTGCCTGTAAGCTTCAGCCTATGAAGCGGCTGAGGCTAGGTATCGCGGTTCGAGTCCCACTTGGGACAATATAGCGAGACCTAGTCTCAAAAAATAGCTGGGCGTGGTGGCACGCGCCTGTAATCCCAGCCACCTGGGAAGCTGAGGCTGGGGATTGCTTGAGTCCGTGGTACCCCAGGCAACAGGAGCCTGCGGTTCCACAGGCAAAAATAGCGAGACCTGGTCTCAAAAAAAAATAAAAAGATTCGGTGATTGTCTCCAGATCTCCCATCCTCTGCTGTAGCTCCCTCAGCACCATAGAGGCTCAGAGGTCTACCAAGAACAGCTCATTACAATGCTGGGACAAATCCGGAAGCAGCCCTTTATTTATTGTGTAGGCCCTCAAGCTAGGAAAGCCTTATATTTCATAAGGATATTTGAAAAAGAAAATGAATATTCAACAAATGTGACCCACGAGTGTCAAGGCTTCGCTCACTGACTCGTACAGAGTTCCCAGCCATGACAGTGCTTTCTGTGCAGGCTCTGGTACAGCAGCTTTTCTGAAGTCCTGTTCAGGAGACCCGTATCTGCATGGAAAGTTCACCCATATGGAAAGTCTGTAGCTGACTCGTTGAATCATTGCGGTAAGAACAGTCCCTCCATAGGCTACCAGTGTTCAGGGCAATGGATTAGCATTCACAAAAAAGTCTCACTCTTGCAGGAAAAAGGCTTCTGGGCTGGAAATCATTTTCTCTGAGCCCTTTAAATATTTCCTGGCATTCCTGTCTCCTGTTTCTATGGAAAAGCACAAGTGCCAATTAGTGTTGCGCCTATGTGACTTTTTTTCCCTCTTGCGTTTTTAATATTCTGTCCTTATCTTTGGCACTCAATGGTTTTAATAGGCCACGGCTGGGAGGAGTCTCTCTGGTCTTATTGTGTTGGGATAAGAACATTTTGTTGGAATAAGAACATCTGATCCTCTTAGATCAGAACATTTGGTTCATTTCCCAGGCAGAGAGGGTTCTCAACACCTATTTCTTTGAATCTTCCCTACCTTTTTCTTTTCCTCCTGGCACCTCCATAATACAGAGGTTTTTTTCTATAGGTTATACCAAGTAGTCCTTTCCCTCTTTCCATTTCTTTTTTCTCCTCCTCCTTATTCTATTTGTGTCTTCTCTGACGCTGTGCTTTCAAACTTGCTCGGTCTTCTCATTACTTGCTTTTGTCTGTTGATATATTTTTAATGCAGCTAGAGCACTTTTTAGATCCATTAGCTCTTCCCATGTTTCCTGTTTTCACAGACATTCTGTTCCTGTTTCACCTCATGCCTTTCTTTCTCATCCAACAAGGGTTGCTAGAACCGTTATTGTTATTTCAACTCTTCAGCCGTATTCTGCTGAATACGTTTGGCTGAGTGGAGACGGCTCAGGAAAATCTGGCTTCTGCCTGGGGTATAGTCTTCTGTCTCTTCAGGTTTCATTTCAGTGGGTTGTAATCGGGATAAACTTTCAGGCTGCTGCCTCTGTGCTTGCTCTGGGTGGCTAGAGAGCTGGTCCTGCTGCTAAGGGCTGCCAGGGTAGAAGGCACCAGGTCAGTAGAGCACCGTGGCACAGCAAGGACCCTATCTCTCCTTGGTGCTGCAGGTCCCAGCACTGTGCTGGGAACCCACGTGGTTTCCTCCCTAAGCCAATGCCTCTGTCTATAGCTCTTGAAGCCCATCCCATGCTCGGTGCTGGACTGTACTGGAGTAGTTGAGACAGAACCTCAGCCAGAAGTCGCTGTCTTTGCTTTTCCTGTGCAGAGCCTTACCTGGAGCATTTGCTCCTGTTAAGATCCGATTGCTTCAAGAGATCAGGATGACCATGCACAGGTGACAAGGGGCTGGGAGAACCTCGGCGTAGACAACGATATGTAAAGTAGGGACATGTGCAATGTCAGTTAAGAAATTTTTTTAAAAGTTCCCTTTCCCACATTTCTCTTATGTTCCTATTGTATTTTCACAGCACTACGAGGATCCTATAACATGCTTATTTCTATGATTTTTCAATAACCTTGGTACCACCCGTTTTGGTGGCCGGGCACGGTGACTCGTGCCTATAAGCTTCAGCCTATGAAGTGGCTGAGGCGAGACATCGCGGTTCAAGTCCCACCTGGGGCCCATAGCAAGACCTAGTTCCAAAAAAATAGCTGGGCATGGTGGCACGCGCCTGTAGTCCCAGCCACCTGGGAAGTTGAGGCTGGGGATTGCTTGAGTCCATGGTATCCCGGGCAACCAGAGCCTGCGGTTCCATGGGCAAAAATAGTGAGACCTAGTCTGAAAAATAAACAAACAAATAAATAAATAAAATGCCCATTTTTGGATATTTCCTAAAGTAGGCTCTAAGCTTGTTGGAAGCAAGAGCCATACTTGATCAACTCTGCACATCTGGTGATTAATACGTGATCATTTTTTAAAAATCCAAGTACTTAAAATGTGGTTAAAGGACTCGCTTGCTCTCTTGGTTTCAGACGTGAATGGGACCAGGCAGCTATTTTTGAATATCACATCCTCGAGTTTAAAGAGCAGCCTCTTCTATGGGATGATATAGGTGAGCTGATTTGATCCTCCCCCATTGGTTTGGCATCCAGCTGTTCTCTATTGAGAGATTCTGGCTCAATCTGCTGGTGTGCAACTGAGCGTTCCCCCAGAACACCTAAACTGGCACACTCTGAAGAGATTCTGCCATCCCCTACATAAAGACAAAGCATGCATCTAGCGTAAAAGAACTTAAATAGCATAGAGTACACAGAGAGAGAGGATAGGGAGGATAATAATCTCCCAATAAAATACCAATGTTCCCATTCTCTGTGGGTCAATGCCCAGCCAAACAGGGTTCGCCCACTGAGGCCCAAACACTGACCACATGTCTAAGGCACCTTCTGTCAGAGAGCCAGGAGAAAGGCACAAAAGGCATCTGGCAATCCAGCGTGAGAGGAGCAAAGTCAGAATATAAATCAAGATCATGGCTTCCATTGTCAGCTTCTCCACGGGTGTCTCAGCTCCATCTCTCCCAAATGTCTCCACATGTCTCCACTCCAAGTGTCTCCTTCCATGGCCCCCAGTCTCTGGTGGAGGCCAGAGCTCAGAAGCTTCTCCACACGTGTGTCTGCTTGAGGGGCCTCACCTATGTTCCTTTCAGGGTTTCTGACTAGGCTCTGCCCAGCTGAGTGAGGAAATGTACAGAGGAAGCACATCCGGCTGCCATTTTACGCAGCACCTTGGATGTGACCTGTGCCTGTTTTAACCAGTTGGTTTTGTCATTGTTCATCTGTAAGAGTTCTTATGTATTCTGGTTTTTTGTTGTTTGTGGGGGGTTTTTTTGTTGTTTTTTTGAGACTGGGTCTTGCAATTTTTGCCCGTGGAACCACAGGCTCATGTTGTCCAGGGTACCACAGACTCACGCAATCCCCAGCCTCAGCTTCCCAGATAGCTTGAATTACAGGCGCACACCACCTCACCTGGCTATTTTTTGGGGATTAGGTCTTGCTACGTGCCCCCCGTGGGACTCGAACCATGATCCCTGGCCCCAGCCGTGGCTTCCTAGGCTGCCCCCTACAGGCACACGCCACCATGCCCAGCCTCTTATGTATTCTGAATAGTACTCCTTTATCAGACACATGGTTTGAAATTATTTTCCTTGCATTCTATGGGTCATTCATTGCACTGTCGAGTGTTTCCTTTGATACCCAGATGTCTGTTTGCTTGGAGTTCAAATTTCCCTTTCTCGAATTCTTCTGTGCCACTGGGGTATCATAGGTGACCCTGGTTTTGTTTCGTCTTTTATTCCTGCTTTCATGAGAAAGTAATTTGCAACAACAAGAATAGTTCAGAAAATATTTTGAAGTCAATTCATAAGGTCCATATAGATTTTAAATTGTAAGACTAGTCTCACTCTCACAAGTCACGAGGAGTCTAAATCATCTCAGTGTAGAGCTTGAATGCCATTTTACCAAAGACTTTTCAGTCTTGAATCTTCATCATGAGCTGTTCAGCGGTAAAAACAATTAGACATAGAATGGCATCTTCCCATTCCCCCAGCAATATACCCCCAATTCTTAGCTGAGTTCATCCCCAAAAACTACATTCCCAACCCTTCTTTTGAGCTGAATATGTGTCCATGTGTTCTAGTGAACAGAGAAGTATGTGTCGCTTGCAGGAACACACAAGTATGTCCTCCTCCTCATCCCCTTTCCCACTGACCAGGTTGAAAATGTGAAGGTGTGAGCTGAAGTAGCCATCGCAAAGTAGCAGCTGAAATCTGTGTGGTAAGGAAATAGAGTAGCAAAAGGAAAGTTCTTTTGTCTCTAAAGATTAAACTGCCCCTGGAGCCAGGGCTATGTTTATATGAAATACACTGCTAACTTATTTATGTCACCATTATTTTGGGTTTCTATCATTCACAGTCAAATCTAATTTTAATAAAGACATCCAGAAGTTATTGACTGCCAAGCAATGCAGTTAGGCTCAAAATGATTGCATTTATTCAATAAAAACATATTCATCTAGAAATAGAGGATGACGACTATCTCATGTATTTACCCAAAGATGATGCTTTAAATGAAATCTCATGCTATTTCAGCTCCTGTTTCCCAGAGATACATAACTCACATGACAAGAAGCTTGCTTTTGGGTCTGTTTGACACATGATATAATTTCGAAGCATTATTTAAAATGTAAAACTTGTGTGAGATGAAAAATATGAAAGAATTTTCAGTTAACTCAGCTGACATTATGAATTCTGTGGTAATTGCAGCTAGTAATGTCTATACATTATTCTATGTCTGTGTCTAGTAGACATATACTATGTGTCTATATCATAGAAGTCTCCTCTCACCAAGAGAGAATAGTACTGATTCTGTGTACTACAGGTCACCCAGACAAATTTGAGCTAACAGATGATCCTGCTTTGTGTTTAGGAACCTTGTTTGGAGATGAATAATGTAATCTCATATAATAAATATGCTGTCACTTACTGTAATTATTTAAAATACTAGCTATGCACACTGCAGGCTTGTTCCTGTATGAATCATGTCAGAGGGCACTGGGGAGCATTGTTAAATATAACCACTTGCACAGGGAACTTAGAGTCCATGTATACATTCACAGAGCATTACCGCCTTCATTGCATAGATGCCGAGAAAACAAAGGCAGCATCCATCTCTTTGAAAGCACAGAATTTTACAGAGGGACTAACTGAATACTGGGAACAGACATTGAGTCCAGGCTATGAATTAAATGTTAGGATAACTATGTATGCTAACTCTCCACAGAGCCCATGGAAACTACCTCATGTGAGAGAGATCTTAGCCTTTGAGAGGGAAATAGAGGCATAAAAATGCCCAAGAAACAAAGTTGCTTCTGAGGAAGCATGTGAGTGAAGGTGGTCTTTATGAGTTTCCATCATGGTGTAACTAGGTGGCCACCACCATAGCCAGGGCGAAGGTGCAGCTAGAAGGTGACACTGCAGCGATCAAGCTCATTTCAGATATTTGCAAATAGATCTTGGAGTCTGATGTGACTTTAAGAGCCAGTGAATATGCAGATCGAGGGCTGTATCATCCGTGTGGGTGAGTATGTGAACCATATATTAAATGATGCAGAAGAGATTCATTCTAAAACAAAGTGAAAAAAATAAAAATAACCAAGGCATGGAAACAACCCATATGCCACAAAATAGATGGACGGTACAGAAAGCTGTGGTCTATGTTCACAGCGGAAGATTATTCATCAATCAAAAAAGACCAACTCATGTCATTGGGGGCAATATGGATGGAGCTAGAAAGAATCACGCAGGCGGAAGTAAGCCTGAAAGAAAAAGAAATGCTGGATGGTCTCACTTATATGAGTGATAGATGGAAAACAAGTGAACAAACAGAAAAGAAAAGTTTAAAGCTAACTTTCAGCAAAACTGAAACATAGAGCATGAGTGGGGGGAAAGGGGAAAACTGGGGGTGGGAGAGGCATAAAAGAATAAGACAATGGTTCTCAGGTGATAAGATGGTGGGAGAACCCTGGGGTAGATAATGATGCAAAATAAAATAAATAAGAAAAATTGATTAGGTAATTAATTGAATTAATTGATTAATTTTTAATTAATTGATTGATTTTTTAAAGCCTGATCAGAGCCGGCTAATGTGGGATATTGCTCTGCTCCAAAGTCTAGTCTCCAACTAGAAATGACTGATGGATTAAGAAATTGTTGAGAAGGCAACACCGTTTACTTTTCTCAGTCTCCTTTGCTGGGAGGATAGTTCTAAAACACTTGCAGGTGTGGTTTTTTGTTTGTTTGTTTGTTTTTGCTGTTTTTTTTTGTTTGTTTGTTTGTTTTGTTTTGTTTTTTTGAGACTAGGTCTTGCTATTTTTGCCTGTGGAAGCGCAGGCTCTCTTTGCTGGGGTACCACAGACTCAAGCAATCCTGAGCCTCAGCTTCCCAGGTAGCTGGGATGACAGACGCGCGCCACCATGCCCAGCTATTTTTTTGGAACTAGGTCTCGCTACAGGCCCCAGGCAGGTCTCGAACCGCGATCCCTAGCCCCGGCTGCTTCATAGGCTGAAGCTTACAAGCACGAGCCACCGTGCCCGGCCTGCAGGTGTGGTTTTGATTACTTTTATGTTATTGCCACATGACAGCAAATGCTCTGGATTATCTTTATTTTAAAAAGGAAACTAGCCGGAGGTCACACAGCTAGTAATAAAAGAAATGAGATTTAGAGCCGCATGCTTGGGCTCCAGAGGCCATCGCCAAAAGCATCTCCAGAGACACGAAGACGCTGCGGGACGTGGGGAGGCAGGGGGAAGGTGTCCGAAAGGATATAACACTTGACCTAGCACTGAAATAATGACCAGGAAGTTCACATTTTCTAAACGCAGAAGAGATAGTATTTGCAAAAGCACCGGGCATTTAGGACTCTAACAGGCCCAGGAGGAGGAGGGAAATGAGGTGAGAGAAGCAGGTCAAAATCTCGGAGCAAACTTAACAGCTTCTGGTACAGCCCCGTAGATGGGGCCACCAGGGCCAGAGCTTCAGCTGGAGAAAGATGCAATTCTGTCGAAAACCTCTCTATGGCAGAAACGAGGGCAGACGGGAAGAGCTGTGTGCATGTTATCACAGGCTCCACAAGTCAAGACTCGACGAGGGCCTGGAGCAAGCCAGTGGGAATGAGGATGAGAACAGCTGCGAAAGACTCTCACAGGGAGAACCCCGGGGAGCGACGTGTCCTGTGTGCGAGAAGAGAAATGGCCAAGCGGCACTTCCCGGGGATCCGGGCCAAGAGCCTTTGGGGCTGGAACCGAGACACGTGACTCGGTTTACTGAGAGCTTCTGTGAAAAACACCAGGACAGTGTGCGCGGGGCCTCTGTGATTGGTGCCTGGGGGTGTCAAGATTGCTCAAAGTGCAGAGGGTCTGGGGAAGCCAGACAACGGAGGGCAGACGACGCGCCCTGGTTTAAAGTTTAGATTAAAGCCAGGCATGGTGATGCGCGCCTGTAATCCAAGTGCTGGGTGGCAAGAGGCCTGGGATGGCTTGAGTTTGCAGGTTTGAGACTACCCCGGGCAACATAGTGAGACCTGATCTTGAAAAAGCAGCTGGGCGGGGGTGGTGGACGCCTTTAATCCCAGCTACCTGGAAGGCTGAAGGTGGGGATCCGGACTACCCTGGGCTACATAATGAGACCTAGTCTCCAAAAAAAGTAAGTAATTAATTTCTAGATTATTAATTATATATAATTATTAATTACAACCCTGGGTGACACCTCAGATTTTCTTACTTCTGATGGTTGGTTTGGAAGACATTTGTGTAGCAGGATGGGGAGAAAGAGTGAGTCAATGACGTTTAAAATTAAGAGTCCTACCTGGACTTGGACATTTGGTGTAGTTCTATTTACAGTAGCCAGGATATGGGAACAAGCCAAATGCTCAAAAACAGATAAATGGATCAGGAAGTTGTGGTCTGTGTACACAATGGAATATTATTCAGCAAGTAAAAATGATACATTTGAGGTATGGGTAGACCTAGAGGGACTCATGGTAGCAGAAATACGCCAGAAAGTAAAAGATAAATGCTGGATGGTCTCACCCATATGTGGGATAGAGGGAAAGCAAACAAAAGGACAATGAAAATTTGAAACTAATTGTCAGCAGAACTGAAGCACAGAGCAAGAAAAGGGGAGGGGGTAAAACTAGAGGAGGGAGGGATACAAGAGATTAGATGATTGTTCATGGGATACAAGGTGGTGGGAGAACCCTGGGGAATATAATAATGTAAAATATATATGTGTAATCAGAGAGAGAGAGAGAGAGTTAAGAGTCCTAAAAAATAATTTGTAAGCAAAAGGGGAACATCTACTGATTGATTCCTGCCAGGGTTTGGAAATAACAGAGAAGATCCCAGATTTGGGGTCTAGGTGAAGCCAAGTCCCCTGTAGAAAACATCGGAAATTTCTGTGGGAACTTACCAGTATCAGAAGAATTTAAGGAGTGCATGTGTGTGTGTGTGTGTGTGTGTGTGTGTGTGTGTGTGTGTGTTTTAAAGAACTTAAGCTTTTTCTCTACTACACTCAGTCTCCCCAATGGGCTTTTTTTTTTTTTCTTTTTTTGATCTTATTTCCTCATGTGGTTTCTCCAGCGCTGGAGGCAGAAAACTTACTTCACAACAAATCAGTCTCAGACTTGCACACAGATACTCAATCACAGTTAGTCTTTTAGAATATTATTGTTAGACAGAATACCCAGCTCCCAGTCTGATAGATTGGCATCTGGGTTAGTTGACAGTCAAAGACTTCAAAGAAAATGAGCAGGGCTACTTCAGGTGATCGTCTGGGGGTGGCTGATAACTTCCCATTGGTGTTCCTGCCTTTGCATCCTTCCCGCCCACAGGGCATCCAGGCTGGTCCTGTGGCCAGCATATATATATATATATATATATATAAAGCGGAAGTGATTGGGCTCTTGAGAGGGAGGGGGCTGGGCAGATACTGCAGGGAGTACAGTGAACCTGCACACACACTGCTAATGTCCTGTTGCTCTGAGGCCATCACCAGCCTGGGGACACCACTGGGGAGTAGCGTGGGACCCAGTGCTGTGGGAGACCAGCCTCAGCACCCAGGGAGGGTGAGGCCAGGCATCCAGGAGGTGATGAGAAACTCTGGGGGCAAAACAGACATGGATCAGATGTGGTCTATGTACACAGTGGAATATTACTCAGCCATCAAAAA
>PVHY01030845.1:0-13090 GCA_004024945.1 Uropsilus gracilis
CATCTCTTTCCCTCCCCCTTCTCCCTCCCCCACCTGTGTTGGACCCTGCTTCCATGCTCACCCCAGACTCCCCACTTGCCAAGGTCCAGATGTTGCTGTGCTGCCCCCGGACCTCAGAATGTGGCTTTATTTGGACATAGGGTCACTGCAGCTGTCATTCGTTAAGTTGAAGTCATTAAAGTGGGTCCTTCTCCATGCGGCTGGTGTCCTCGGAGAGAGGGTGGGCTGAGTAGGAGCCAGAGGTGCCCCCAGAGCCACCCTTCCAGCTCCTGAACAGGGGCTTTAGAGGTACCTTCAAAAGCCAGGGAATGCCAAAGGTGGCCCAGAACTTTCTGGAGCCAGAGAGACCAGCTTCTCTCTTACAGCCACGGCTCCCACACTCTCTGCAGGGGTACCGGTTGGAAGCATAGCTCTTGGTCCTGTGAGATGATAGCTCTTAGCTGCACAAGCACCCATGGTGGTACTTAGGGTGCATCAGGGCTTTCCACCCTCCCACTGGTGGCTTCTACTGCTAGCACCTGCTGTCTAGCACGGCCCTGTGTTTATGGCCTCCGGGGCTGGAGAGCCAGTGCCCGATGGGACTGCGCCTGGCATGGAGGGGGAAGGCTGAAAGGGCGGCAGCACCCTGAGGACAAGAGCGCGCTCAGGTTGCTTGTAGGATTATGTGATGGTAGCGAATTGATGATTGTTCTAAAGAATCCTGGAATACTATGGTGATAAAGGCAAGGAAGCTGTTGAGAACATCCACGAAGGGAGCCTTGAAGAATGACCAGGGAACTCGACACTCGAAGAGGAGCTTCCAGAGGTTGATGTCAGGGGGACGGGTCAGTTGGTCAAGTCTGGCCTTCTGTTCCTTCTCACGCATCGTTCAGTTCTGGAATACAGGTCCAGGGGCAGCAGTCCACTCACCTCATCCCTGGGGAAATGCTTTGCCAGCTGTTCTGCGGGGCCCGTGGCTAGCTGCATGCTCTTCCCACAAACCTTCCCCATGTCCAAAGCCGCTGAGTTCAACCCACTTCCCCCACCTGCTTTCCGCACTGCCACTGTGTAGCCACCCTCTAGCCAGGTCCTCAGAGGGTTCCCCCCCACCACCACCCGTGTCCCTGGCACAGGGAGTTGGCTAGGTCCTCTGGCGCCAGTCGTGTTGAGTTGGGACCCACCCTAAGGGCCTCTAACCTGTCAGGTTAGTTCCCAGGTGCCTGGGGAAGGGAGTGACAAGGGTGAACTGGGGGGCTGTGGCTTCCAGCTTTGTAATAAGATGCAGTGGAACTAGAGGAAGACGCTGCTGCGGGCGGAGACTTGACAAAGCTGAAGGAGTGATGGGAGAGGGGAGTGCGGCCTGCAAAGAACCTGGGATGAGAGCAGAAGAGGGCAGGCAGGGAGAAGGAAACGCGCATGCGCAGATCAGAGAGGTGGGGGAAGGTGAAGGCAAGTGGGGCCCTCAGCCAGGGCTGCAGCGGGATGGGGAATGGTCACAGGCTTTCCGGCCTCTGGGAACGGTGGTGGGCCAGAGCCCAGGGAACCTGGAGAAGCTGATTTGTATTTGCTGGAGAGGGATGGAAAACCTGGAAAAAGTTTGGAAACCTGGGAAAAGCTGGAGATACGGTCCTCCGAGGAGGGGATGGCTTGGAAACCTGGACTTGGTGTTGAAGGCTCAGTAACATTTGCCCTGACAAGAAGGGGCTTGTTGGAAATCTGCACTTGGTGTTGGCCTGTTTTGTGCTGCGTGGTTGAATGGACTGGGGTGAGGCATCCAGGGGCCTGGGAGCCTGTGGGGATGAGGCCTTGGGTTCTCATCCTCTCCTTGACAAGTTCTGTTTCTGCTAATGCACAGGTGGACCGACCTGGTAGTGTCCAGTTTAAATACTAGGTTTTCCCTTGTGAGGCAGTTTGCTTGCTTCTTGTTCTGGCCTGCTAACACCTGGGCCATGTGCACTGGAGAGTCTCTGCTGTTCACTTAGGAGACAACGGGAAAACTGCTGGCTGACTTGCTCCTCTTTTTTCATTGCTTAGGATTTGCCATCAGGGAGGAGGCGAGGAAACCTGGAAGGAGAGCTTGGAGACTTTCTTCCTGGCTGTGTATGGATGTACGAGGAGCGAGGAGAGACCCCGGGACTCAGGTAAAGGAAAGTACAGTTTCAGAGCAAACTCTGCATTTTCCAGATCATTCTGGAAAGAGCTGTCTTCCATGCCTTTGCCTGTCATTGATGGTCCTCATATGTTCTGATTCTCTCTGAGATTCCAGTCTGGATTGAAAAATTGTTTTTATAGAAGTAGCATTGCTTTATAAGAGATACATTTCAGATATGCATTATTGAAAGTCAGCACGTGTGTATGTATGTCTTAGGGCTATAGATTCATTATCTATAAACAGGAAAATATTATTTTTGGCAAATAGCTTGATGTTTTGATAAATACCTGCTGTCGTGTGGAACACGGCAAAAGATAGATATTTTATCACTCCCCGAACTTCCTTTTGCCAAACCCATTTATTAGCTCATTTAATGTTCATTGGTGCCCCTGGCAACTGTTTGTCTATTTTTCCATCCCTGCCGTTATGCCTTTTCCAATTTATCATGCAAATGGATGTGACCTTTGTGTCTGACCTGTTTAACTTAGCCTAGGTTTTGTTTTCCCTACTTCACTGCCTGCATCAGTAGTTCATTGCTTGTTGTGGTTGAGTAGTAGTCCATTGAATGGATTTACCACAGTTTGAAGGTTGCTTGGGTGATTTTCGATTTGGGGCAATCACGAATATCACCACTAAAAATTTACACTTAAGCTTTGTGTGGACATAAGCTCTTGTTTCTCCTGCATAAATATCCAGGAAAGGGACTGTAGATTTTGTAAGTGTATGCTTAAGTTTGGAAGAAATAGCTGTTTTGCAAAGTTGCTGTACTATTTGGCATTTTCAGCACCAACAAAGGAGAATATATAATACTGTTTTTTTAAGCCATTCTAATAGACTTATATTGGTGTTTCATTGTGGTTTTAATGAACAGTGATGTGGAATATCTTTTCATAAGCTCATTTGCTACCTACCTCTTTAAGGAAAGATCTGTTCAGATCTTGACTCATTTAGAAAATTGGTTTGTGTGTTTCTTATTAGTGAACTTTGAGAGTTCTTTATGTGTTCTGCATATAATACTTGATCAGATACTTGTTTTGCAAATATTTTTGCCCAGTGTGTGATTTGTCTGTACTTTTAGCAATATCTTTCAAAGAGCAGACATTTAAAAATGTTGATGTAGATTAATTAATTTTTGAAAATAAATGTCCCTTTAGAGGGAGAGTTTCAATCTAGGGAACTTTTCTAACCCAAGGTCACAAAGATTTATTTCTCTGTGCTTTCTATTAAAAGTTTTATATTGTTAGAGTTTATATTGTAATCTATGACTAACTTTGAGTTAATTTTTGAAATATGGCAAGAGGTATGGGGTGTCAAGTTATTATTATTTTTTGTACCTAGCGTCCAGTTGTTCAGTGCCATATATTATGAGGGCTGTTCTTTTTTCCATTGAACTGCCTTTGCAACTTCAACAAAAATTAATTGACTATTATGTGTGGATCTCTTTCTGAACTCTATTTTCTGCTTCATTGATCGATGTGTCTATTTTTCTAATACTACACAGTTCATGGCTACTGTAGTTTTATAGTAAGCCATGAAACCAGGTAGTCTGACTCCTCAATTTTGTTCTTTTATTCTTTTTCAAAATAATTTGGGTTATTCTGATGCATTTGCTTTATACAAATTTTAGAATAAATGCACCAATTTTTACAGAAATTATTTTGGAATTTTGACTGGGATCACATTGAACTTATAGATCACTTTGGGGAGTACTGACATCTTAATAATCAGAAACCTTCTTGATGAACAAATAAATCCACATATTTAGGTTTTCTGTGATTTCCCTCATCAGCATTTTATAATGTTCAGTATAAAGATCTCATATCTATTTTGCTAAACTTATACTTAAATATTCCATATTTGATAGTAGTGCAATATGTGTACTGGCTTTAGAATTTTCATTCTAATTAGTCATTGCTACTGTGTAGAAAACTTGTTTTTCCTATTTGTCTGATCTTATATCCTGTGATTTCACTAACTTATTATACCTAATAAATTTTTGGTAGGCATTTTCATTATAGACAATTATGTTGTCTGTCAACACAGTTTTCTTTCTTTTTTGTTTTGACACATACGATTTTTATTACTTTTTCCGCTGTATTATTTCAGTGAGGACCTCTACTACATGTTAGCTACATTTTATAAGAGTGGATACTCTTACTTTGTTCCTTTTCTTTTTTTTAATACTTTATATATATATTTCACATCTTTGTATTCCCTTGGGTTCAACCACTACCTCCCCTCTCTGCCCTCTCTCACCCATCCTCCCTCCCCCAGTTGTGTACTTTAGTTTGGTTGTTAGCTTGCTTTGACTTTTCCTCCTGGCCTTTTGTTTGTTTTTCCTATATCTCATATATTAGTGAAAGCATTTGTTTTCTGTATTTTTGTTCCTTTTCTTAGGGGGAAGAAAGTGTCTAGATTTTCATCAGTAAGAATACTGTAATTTTGTTTGTTTTTCATCAATGTCCTTTATTACGTGAAAGAAGTTACCTTTAATCCCTGTATTTCTGAACCATCTCATAAAGCATAGACATTGGACTTTTTGACTCTCCCCTCCCACCTACCTTCTTGCCTCCTCCCCCCATCACCTCCCAGATCTATTGATAGGACTATGTGGTTTTCCTTCCTTATGTTGCAATGGTGAAATGCTTTGGTTGATTTTTTTGAAGCTCTATAATCAGTTTGTATTTTCTTGTATTTCCAGAATAAATCTGATCCAGTTATGTTTTATCCTTTTTATATATCACTGGGTCTCATTTGCTTATATTTTTAAGGATATTTACATCTGTGTTCATTAGGAACATTGGTTCATAACTACACTATTCAATACAGTAACTCCTAGCTCTGTATAAACTGAAATATAGATAGATTTAATTATTTATACTGTAAAAAATCCATTTTTATTCAAATTTATATAATTATATTTCAAGTTCTCAATAGTGACATGCGGCTAGTGCTTTCCATATTGGTTTGTGCAGCTATCCACTATAAGAAGAAATTCTACCAGACAGCATAAGTTTTTTTTTTTTTTGTAGTTTTGTTGTTTAGTTGGGTATTAGTATAATGCTTGCCTAAAGAATGAATTGAAAAAAATTCCCTATTTCCTGGAGATGTCTATGTAAATGTATATGCAGAAGAGTAAATCTCTTGGATGATGTTTCATGTGCACTAAAAAATATGCATTGTAATATTGGGTGGAGTGCAATGCATAATTGTCAATATATAGTGTGTATTGTACATAAAAATGTACAAATGTCAATTAGGTCATGTTTTGATAGTAATCGACTTTCCTATTATCAATTATTGAGAGAAGATTGCTTTTGTGTGCTTGCGGATTTTTCTATTTCTCCTTTCAGCTTTTATTAGATTTTCCGTCATATATTTTGAAACTCCTTTGTTCTGTATCTACACCTTTAGGACTGCTGGGTCCTGGTAAGTGAATTCCTTTATTGTTATGTAGCTGCTGCCTGCCCTTCCACCAGGGGTAGAGAATATTTTTCTTTTCCTCATGCAGTAGTATGTTTTCATCTGAGCACTAGGTTTGCTACCCATCATCTTGAGGCTTTAGCTATGTTGGGGAGAAAGATCTAGGGGAAGATTTTTTTTCGAACACTTCCTTTTGCCAAGCACTTACTATGGAGAAAATATATGAGGGTGTGGAAGCCTCCTGGTGTCTGTAGGTCTTAGGATATCTGCAGTCTCAGTCAGCTCACATCTGGCCCTTGCAATTTGTCAACAATTTTAGCTAAAATTCTCTTACCTACTTATCTGGTGTCTCAATGTCCCTTGCTCAGACATAGGTGATTCTGGGGAACCTTTCTTTGGAGAGCAGGTTTCCTGTGACCTCAGCTTTTGAAATATGTTGAAAAGCTCTGATTTTGAGATGTTTCTGCCTTTTACTTGTCATCTACCTGCATCCTCCATGGAAGTGAAACTCTACATGATTGATCGTTTAATATAATTTTTTCTAAAAGTGCTCTTGGAAATTCTTAGTATAGAAGAGGTCACTTTAGCATGATGGGAAAAATGAGGTTCATTTAATTAAAAATGGAGAGGATTTTAGGTGGGCAAATGCTACGAAGGGCTGATTAGTTCTCTTAAAGGATGCATAATTTAAAACCAGTGTTTTGCAAGCCAGGTTTTATCCCAGAACTGATTTTCAAAGCTAACTTAGTAAGCTTCTGGAAAGCAGGTTTATTCAAAAAGTGCTGATATATCTTTCCCTGCCGTAGTATACTTTGTTAAACTGCAATTTTGTCGTAACTCCATAGCTCTTGCAAAAGGTATTTGTCTGTCCTGTGTATCAGCAAATCCTCAGATAAACTTTTTTTACATAGCACACGTCTTTTCAATAATTAGACCTCATGTGCTAGGTGTTGTCATTTCTAAGAGTCTAAAGATCATAGAAAAAGAAGATTAATGTTCACAAGGCTCAGGAAGGGTGAGGATGCAGGGATTTCAGAGAAGAACATAATGCTTAGTAAGGATAAAAAAGTTCCTACTTTATCATTACTGTTAATTAGAGATCGGAAGGAATTAGGAAGCAAAGATGTGTTTCTAGGAAAGGTCTTCTATTTATGAGACCTTGTGCCTACCTAGTGCTCAGTGATTCATCTAATGTTTTAAAGGAATACTGACTCTTGTGGGACCTACGGGGAGGAGTTGGGGGACATCCCCAGGACACCAGTTCCATGACCTTGGGGAGTCACTTGATCTCTCTGATTCTCGGTGTACTCACCACCATGGTTTTGCTAATGAAGTGGTAGAATCTACGAAGCATACTGGGCACAATGTCTGACACTTAGTAGGTACCCGTCTGTGGACCGACTTCTTTACCCTTCTTCAGAGCTGTGTGTAAAGGGGGTACAACACTGGTGGCCCCCAAATGCTGCCCTTGAGGTGCTTGACTTTATGAAAAGACATGATTTTACATTTGTCATTTTAGGAACCTGGAGGCGCTTCTGTTTAATGGGCTGAATTTTACACGTATACCCTAAGGTGCTTGAGTTGTGCGGGGTGTGACATCATAACTTTCATAATTATTTCCACTTTGAAATAGTTTTTGAAGCTGAGAGGTCAGACCACTTCCATTGGGTCACTGACTCTGTCCCCTGGTGACACTTATGACTATGGTCAGGGATTACAGAGGGCTTGGGTTTTGGCATTTACGATTGATCAAATCAGCTGAGGTTGTCTGGGTCAGACTAACCTCAGCTTGAATTTCTAGCTACAGGAGTCAAGGAATAGTTTTTTTCTTCTCTAAGTCTCCATATATATGGATTGTATAGTGGAAAGCTCATCACAACTGTTCAGTGTAGGTGGTAATTATTATTCCTAATGTATAAGGAAGAAGCTAAACTCTGGAGAAATATGTTATTCAATATAGCCTGGATGTAGTGGTGATGAAATATGAATCCAGGTCCATACTCTTAACCCATTACTGTACTTACTTCCATTTTTAACAGTTTCTGCCTTTTCTCCCAACCACTGGGGAATTTATAAATAAGTTTTGGAATTTGGTAGCATATTGGCAGATGACATGCCCTAAATATACTTAATTATCACATGCTTTGGAGCTTCTTAATTACTCTCAGAGTCATGAAAAACAGCAGAGATCAGTTCAAAGAATGAAATTCTAACATGACTGCTCTTAAGTCCCTGGTATTTGGGGCATTTGAACCTCTAGGTTTGTCAGCTCTAGTCATATATGGGGCAAAGACTCTAGGAACTGAGAAGACTACTGGCAAGACAATGGCATTATATTTTCCAAGCACCAGGGGAAAGGATCGATGTTTCAGTAGAGCACAATGACTAGTAGGAACACTCTTGGAAGTCTTTGAAAAAATGCACCTGATGTTCATTCTTTGAATCAAATTTGATAACTGGAGGGTATACTTAGGGTGAGGATATAACATGGTGTGCAGCTTCTAGACTTGACACAGAGTCTACCAAGAAGAGATGTCTTTATCCTCAATTTTCTTTACCCTCAATTTCCTATCTGGCTCTAACTAACACACAGCAGCAATAATAAAGTGTAAGGTATGGTTGTTCCTTCAATCTTCAAAGGACTGTCTCCTTCAGAAAGTACCTTGGGACATTTGTCTTCAAGGAATTATTCCAGAAGTTGTAGTTTTGACAGTCTCCAGATTGTCTGCAAAACTATGTGAGTCTGACTTAGGACTTACATTAAACCTACTGGGCATTGAATTAAATGATTGTACCTCGCTCACAATTAGAAAGATTTTTTTCCCCCACAGACAGAATCACTGGTAGCCTTTCTCGAGTCTCATTTTGATCTATGTTACTCATGTTCCAAGGTGACATTAGACTATTTCTACATGAAGTTCCTTTCTTTGTAAAAAATGAATTGATGGTGAAGATCTTAACCATCACACGTAATTAATCCACCATACAAAGGAGAGTCACAGAGTCATCTCAGGGAAATGGGCCTCCTGGGAGAAAAGAGTCCTGACTTATCCCATATAAACACCTCCGACTCTCAGGGTGTTGGTAATCAGTGCTCAGAAATAATAAAATCTGCCTACAACCTTCTCAAATTTGTAGCTATGTATGCAGCAATCATCATTTGTTTCTATTTTAGGCTACCTTCATCTTCATCATCTATTTTAGGCTACCTTTTTACTCAGGTCCTCTTGAATAGTTACTCTCTGAAAAATAAATATTATTTCACTTTATAAATTAGGAGAATGAGGTGGGTTAAGAAAATTGCTAAATATCGTGTTATGATTATGTTCTGTCAGGATCTAATTCAATGTGCATTGCCCATCTTATTGCTCTGTAGTCACTGGAGGATATTATGAAGAAGATTAGTTCCTTTCTTCTGATGCCTTACATATAGTTAAGGATCTATGACATGACTATCCTGTTAAAAGGTTGAATTCACTGAGAATGTATTTGATGTCAGGAATTGGATAAACTCTTTGTGTAGATTTTCTCACTTAATTTTCTCAAAAAGGCCTTTGAGATATATTACTACTATCCCAAATTGACAATGTTAAATACTTTCTTCATATGGTGGATATAAGCTTTAAACTCAGGCTGTCTGACTGCAATTCCATGCTTTTAAACACCATTGCTTCCTGGGACTGCTGGTCTGGGAAGAAGACTGTTTAGAAGACATTTTTATTGAAGTCAGGCTAAGTAAGGGGTCAGGCCATATGGATAGAATCAATGGAACTGCAGTTAGTAAGTTAAGGGTCAAAGCAATGATAGGTGGTAAGTTGTCCATGACAGAACTTTCAGCATCCTGGACAGCTACCCAGAGAGTTGATTTTATGGTCTGCCTAAGTCAGAATCCTTAAGCAAAGTCGATGTCTTCTACTCATTGTCTTTATTAGTCACTGCCCCTCATTTCTTTCCTGCATGGCTTGGCTCTTAAAAATTCATGGAATCATTTTCAGTGCCTTCAAGAGTTCTTGATGTCTGTAGTTGAGCAATTGTTTGGAGCTTCCATTGATGTATGGAACAGTTAGCAGGGTGTTTGGATGGAGTGGCAGGGGAGGGAGGGAAAATTCTGTACCCTTTTAGTCAATTGGTGTGTCTTCTAACAGCCCATTTCCCTCTAATTCAGGGTGAGGTTAAAATGAGAGTAAGGACCCTGCCAACGAATGTGATGTGAACAGCTAAAGTAGTTCAGTTGAAGAGTACACAGCATTGTCACAAGAAAGCTCATGATTAATTGCCAAGTGTAAGGGACAATCAAATGCTACTGGATGGTGAAATCACTGTAAGCTGGAGTGATCTCAGAAGACAATTGAAGGATGTATTTGGGTAAGTGGATATAAGGAGAGAGACTATTTCAGAAGAAAGTAAAGAGCACAAAAAACTACAGCAGTAGGGAACTGCCTATAGTGGAGCATAGGCAGGCTGGTATTTAACTGGAGACTGTGATAGTTTCACATTTGTGTGTGATTAAACTTGACTCTTATTTTCACATGATAAGCAACATGTCATCAGAATGAAGGAACATCAGATATGCTTTCAAGCCATCAAGTTGCTGATGTGGATACAGTAGGCCTCATGCTCCTTTTTAGGAGACAGCTCTATTAACATTAAATTTCTGCTACAATTATAAAACATCGCTGGAGACAAGCTGTGCAGTAGCATTTCTCCCCAAGCCACTAAGGGCTCCAGAGAAGCTGGATTGTCATTTTCAGGAGACAAATGACAATGATCCCTGGAGATGTAATGCACAGAAAAAATACAATCCTATTATGAGCCTGTCATTGTAAAGGTTTCTTTTTGTTCCCTGTTCAGACAGAGGAGGGAGACAAGGCACCATATTAACAGCAGGCACCCAGAGTGCTGAACAATCAGCAGATCTCTGCCATTTCTGAAAAACAATCTTTTGGGTTGAATCAAATGAAATGATGTAGGAAAAGATGTTTTGATGTTCAAGAGAAGAATAAGACTTTACAACTGAAGTTCTGCTTTTAATGGACCTGGGAGGCCTTGTGCTGACATTTAATTTCCACATTTTTTAAGAGACCACAGCTGCCTTTGTGCAGTGGAGTGAGTTCCCAAGTGGAATTCTAGAGTTCTGCCCGTTTTCAGCGACACATTGGCCGGTAAGGCACATAGTTCTTAATTTTAATGTGGAAAAACAAAATAGACTTGGCTTTGGTTTCTCTCTCTCTCTCACTCTCTTTCTCTCTCTCTCTGAGACCAGATCTTGCTATATTGCCCAGGGTAGTCCTGATCCCATGGACTCAAGTGATCCCCAGCCTCAGCCTCCCAGGTAGCTGGGATTACAGGCACCTGCCACTGCACCCGGCTGCTTTTTTGAGAAACAGGTCTTGCTATGTTGCCTGGGGTAGTCTTGAACCCACAAACTCAAGCAATCCCTGCCCTCTTACCTCCCAGCACTTGATTATAGGTGCACGCCACTGTGCTTGGCTTGCTTTTTTTTTTTTATATGTCATTTGTTAGGGGTAAGAGTTTATGTCCATTCAATTCATGCCACTGGAAAATGTGTGTGAGTGTCTGGACTCTCAGTAGGTAGACTTAATGTCTTTCATGGTGACTTTTAAGATATTTGCCCTTCACCAAGCTTATTAAGATTATTTCCAACCGGATGCCTTTCACTCCATACAGCACAAACATGGAGCAGAGGAAAGGAAAGGAGCTTTGGTGATGGACATGGGCTTGAGTCCAAGTTCAATTGCTTTCTAACAGTGTGAATATGGGCAAATTGCTTAAATCTATGATTCTCAGTTTTTCTTTTCTGTACAATGGAGACCCTTATCCTCTGGGTAAAGCCTTTGAAATAGTGCCTGACATATCTACCACATTATGCTCAAAAGCAGTTATTTTATTGTTTCCCTGGTGAAGTGGGCACTTTGATTTTTACTCCAATATCTTTCCCTTCCTTCCTTTTCAGTAAATACTCCTTTAATTTTCCTTTGGAAAAAACCCACCCATCTCCTATTCTTGCTCTGATATCTGTGATTTGGGGAGAGAACTTCCCAACTGCAGAGGTAGATATACCTTTATTAATCATGCTATTCTATCTTCTTGCCCATAGTGGTTACCTCAGAGATGGACATATGACTAAATATGGACTAGTGAGATTTGATTTCAGTGCTTTTCTGCATCTTTTTGGAAGAAGAAATTATGTTATTTTGGTGATTGTTAAGAATGTATTAGGTAGATCCTTAAAAAGCTAAACAGAATTACTGTATGACCCATAACTTCCACTTGTACCTATATACCAAAAAGCAGGTGTATAAAAATTATATATGAATGTTGATGGCAGCATTATTCACAATAACCAAAGAAGGTACTTAATTCAAATGTCCATCCATTGCTGAGTAGGTAAACAAAACGTTATATAGCCTAATGGTGGAATATCATTCAGTCATAAAAGAAATGAAATAGTGATATATGCTATAGAATGGTTGAATCTTTAAATATGCTAAATGAACTAAGTCAGACTCAAAAGGTCACATATTGTGTGAGTCCATGGATATGAAATATGCAGGATAAGTACATTCATAGGGATAAGAAAGTGGGGGTAGATGTGTGGGGGGAATGGGATGTGACTGCCTAATGGATATGGGATTTCTGAGTGACATATTTTGGAACTTGAGAAAAGCTGGTCTCAGAACACGGTGGGTATACTGAGTACCATTGAATTATACACTTAAATCATTATATCTCATGTGCTTTCAATTTAAAAAAAGTGTACTAGGACATTTTGTAGCCTTTTCTTCATCATAGGCAGAGGATTGGTTTGGAGAAGGAACGAACAATGAGGAAAAGCAGAATGAGAGGAGGAGAGAGATGTAGAGAGTATTTGCACCCACAATCTGTCTGTGTCTGAAGGCATTGCTGTTGAACATTCAGATCTGTGGTCCAATAAATTTCCTGCTCTGCCTGAAACTGGTTACAACTGAAAGTGTTTTGATGATTCATGAAGTATGATATGGAGCTAACTTTCTTTTTTTTTTTTAATTTTTTAATATATATTTTTTTAATTTTTATTTTTGCATATTTTACAATATATGATTGTATAACTTTTAATCCCCATGGGAATACCCCACACACACCATATCTCCCCTGGTTTCTTTGCCTCCTTTCTTTTTGCTGTTTGTCCTTGTTTAGTCCTTTAGTCTTTTTTTTTTCTCTTTTTTCTTTGATCCATTTCCTCGTCCTT
Organism: Uropsilus gracilis; assembly: GCA_004024945.1. Taxonomy (NCBI): domain Eukaryota; kingdom Metazoa; phylum Chordata; class Mammalia; order Eulipotyphla; family Talpidae; genus Uropsilus; species Uropsilus gracilis. The sequence continues at coordinate 12,804 of PVHY01030845.1, forward strand.
GGTGAAGGTGCGATTTCCCCGGACTTGGTAGAATGTGCTGTTTATCATTCCTGTACCGCTTTTGGAGCACCTTTGGTCTTGGTGGGTCTCATCTCCGCAGTCTGTGCCTCGTTTTGTTGCTCCTTCAGTCATGCTTCAGGTCTTTGGCTTTGGGGGCATGACTCCGCCTTATATTTTGGAAGAGCAGATCCTCGAAGGGACATCCATCAGCTGATGGTAGTTCTCCTCTCTTGGGGCTTTGCTGTGGGGCCACTGCCATTAGAGAAGCCTCTTCTTTTTGAGTCTGG
>PVHY01030846.1:0-13104 GCA_004024945.1 Uropsilus gracilis
CGGGGTACCACGGACTCAAGCCATCCCCAGCCTCAGCTTCCCAGGTAGCTGGGATTACAGGCGTGCGCCACCACGCCCAGCTGTTTTTTTGGAACCAGGTCTCACTACGGGCCCCAGGCGGGACTCGAACCGCGATCCCTGGCCCCGGCCGCTTCATAGGCTGAAGCTTACAAGCACGAGCCACCGTGCCCGGCCCTAGCACTGCTTTTGCTTTTAGAGACTAGGTCTCGCTATGTTGCCCGGGGACTCAAGTGAACCCCAGCCTCAGCTTCCCAGGTAGTTGGGATTACAGGTGCACGCCACCATGCCTGGCAGCACTGTTTTTCTACATTTCTTCATTTGAATAGATGACCTATACAATATTGGTCTAAACACAAGGGAATGAATCTTGGGTGAACAACAAAGTACTTTTGTTCAAATTCAGGAATTAAGACTTTGGCATGAACTTTTTCAGGTACTAATCACAGGTGATAGGGAGCAGAATCCTATCTGGAAACTGCAAAGAGTTAACTTGTTCAGAGCACATGGGAGACAACTGATGAGGAATCCCAGAAAAAGTTGGAAGAGGAATTTAGCAGATAGATTGCTTTCTTTGATGCACACAAATCAGATTTTAAAGGCAAATACGACTCCATTAGTATTTTCTTCTTCCCAAGAAGAAAGGTAATGAATACCTTGGAAAAATATGTGAAAGCATAACTCAAAAATTTCTGTAACTCCATTATCAGAAATAACCTTTACCAGTATCTTAACATACTTTTTATTAGTTTTTTTCCTGTTTGAGATCATACATGGTGACATGTATTTTTGTGAAATGTGAATGATAAAGCTACATTTTAGAAATATTTTTTAATTCCCTCACTCTGATTTATCACAGCATTCATTAGTACTTGACATGTATCTGCTTACTGCCTATTTTTCCACACTAGCTCTATAGAAAAGGACTTTGTTTTGATTATCACTGCTTCCTCAGGACCTAGGACAAGGTCTGGCAAAAAGGAGATAGGTGTTCATATCTGTTGAGAATATTGGGGGGTAGGGGTAGGGAGGGGAAAGGAGACAGAAATTTGTCTATGAGCCAAACAGATACATTTCTGAGCACAACCAGCTAACCAACGAGGAATAAGGGAAACCAGCTTCAATGCTCACAATTCCCATAGAACATATTAGAGAATTCTGGAAGAAAAAGCAGCTTTTTCTCCTCCATGATCCATTTATAGTCTCTAACATAACCAAACTCAAGCTGACAGAAAACCTTCAAAAAATACTTAAGAATAATCTGAGGTGTAGATGTTGGTCAGTGACAAAGAATCCATTTTCCAAAGCTGGTCTCGGATTCATTCATTCGTTCCTTCGTTCCTTCCTTCCCTCCCTCCCTCCCTCCCTCCCTCCCTCCCTCCCTCCCACTCATTCACTCTCTCACTGACCCATCCACTTATATTTACGAGATAGTTATAGATAGTATATCTAATATACTTTAGGATAGGTACTAAGGATTTGGAGGGCACTAAGACACAAAGGCTACCTTCAAGGAACTTATGGTATTCAGTTACATAACCACTACACAGTATGTGTGTCAAAGTTCAGAGAGCAAAGAAGTAAGCGAGAGTTTGGTTTATGTGGAAGAAGCAAAGAACACTCTTCCTTTTGTAGCCCCAGGATATTATACAACTAATTAAAAATTAGAAAGACTATGCATTTTCTTATTCAGAAATAACTCCATGCCAAAATTTTTTTGGTACCAGAATAAATCTGACTTAAAATGAAGTAGAAACAGAACTTGTACAAGTCAAATAAAATATATATGTAAAGACTAAGTATCTTAGATTTGCTTTCTTTTTCTTTTTTAGTTTGTATTGTGTTTATCTACCAGGAACAAATGTTAAAAATATTTCAATGAAAGGGTAAATGTTAAAAATACTTACTATTCTGCTATCTCTATAAAATTATTACATTTTAGAGATAGGAATATTGAGTAATTTAATTTTTAAGAACAAACATTTATATATGTGTGTAATCAATTAAAAAGATTTTTTTAAAGAACAAAAATTACTGGTTTTAGTTTATTTTGAAAGCTTACAATTCCCCCAATTCTGTGGGATTTATCTTTTTTCTGATTGAACACTAAATATTTCTTTGTGATAAAGGACAGAGGCATAGGAATATAAGGAGGGTAAACATTCTGTGACATTGGGAATACAGTGTCATCTCTGAGTTCCAGTGGTTTCCAGACACTGGGGTTTTATGAACAAGTTAACTAAATATAGGTTAGTATAGATAGTATAGCTAGACAGAATATACATACACAACACATACAAGTATAATTCACAATTCAGGGGAAAATACTGATTTACCAAATTAACCATAATAACTAAAACAAAATCCATCTTTTATTTCAAAAACAAGAGCATTGCTTCCAATAAACAGAGTGAGTTTCTGACCTTAAGAAAAATAACGTAGAAAATAAAAATTCAAGCTTTCAAGTAAAAACCTGAATCTCAGAAGCTGTATCTGCTTTATAAACTTACTATTTATTATACCAATATTTAAAGAGTCTGACAAGATAGAAGTGATATTTAAAAAATGTGACTTTAAAGTGTTTAGTATATGTCAATTTCCCATATACATACATATATACACACGTATCAGAAAATCATTTAAAAAATGGTTCTCAAAGTTAAATGGAACTGTAATATATGAAACAAATAAGTGGAATTTTCAATTTTAACTCAAAATGGATCAAAGAATCAATTTTCCAAAGCTGGTCTCGGATTCATTCATTCGTTCGTTCATTCATTCATTCACTCTCAGGTTCAAATTTATAATATTTACTCATCACACTACAATGAAAACAATGGAGCAATTTTGATTAATATCAAACTTACTTCTAAAGTGAGGGATAGAACTTATTTCTGTGTTTGATATAAACTGTTTTACCTGAAAGGTCTAACTCACACAAGGCCTTTCAGGTAAAACAGTTCATACCAAATACATATATTTTTAACAAGAGTGTTACAGTTGCAGAGAAGTTTAAATTAACTTTATTCGGATGCTAGCACAAAACCACTTAATCTGACAGTACTTTATATCACCAGGGCACTCTGATGTCAAATTTTAGTTTGTAACACATGTGATGTATATAGCTAATTAAACTGCAGTTTTTGAAAACTCAAAGACACTTAAAAAAATATGAAATTAGAATCTGCGCCGGGCACGGTGGCTCGTGCTTGTAAGCTTCAGCCTATGAAGCGGTCGGGGCTAGGGATCACGGTTCGAGTCCCGCCTGGGGCCCGTAGCGAGACCTAATTCCAAAAAAATAGCTGGGCGTGGTGGCTCATGCCTGTAATCCCAGCTACCTGGGAAGCTGAGGCTGGGGATTGCTTGAGTCTGTGGTACCCCGTGCAACGAATAGCAAGACCTAGTCAAAAAAAAGAAATTAGAATCTGCCAACTCCCTGAAGATATCCCTGGCACTAATTTACTGGAAGATGACATGAAAGTTGGTCCCTGAATGTCTAAGACTTCTTCTAATCCTAACAAAGGCAGCTGTACAAGGTTGACAGGGGAAAAAAAAAATTCTGTGGCATCATTCCAATTTTCCTATTTTTAGGGTTTGACGAGAAGATGTAGAGACACTTTAATTAAGTGGGTAATAGCATAAGCTCTGAAAAAAACATAGACTAGGAAATAAGTGTGGCTACAGATATTAAGACCCTGGACAAACTGCTTAACTTGAGTCTAATTTTAAAGTGAGCACAGTGTCTGTTTTGTACAACGGTTGTAAAAATCAAATGAGAAAAATGCAAAAACAAAGTTTGGATGACCTATATTACACAAAACAACAACAAAAAAGTAAAGAAAGTTTCGATCTCTGATACTTCTGAGAGTGGAAGTTCTATGCCACTGAGTCCAGACACCACTAATAGACAGGCCACTCAACTTTACAAGAGGATATGGTTATGAGATTCTCATTCAAACCCTGCCACTGAGGACATAGCTAGATGGCAGACTATGGAGACACCAACTTTCACTGTATGTAAGGGTAGTTCAACATATGAGAATCAATAAATATACCACACTAATAATGAAAGGGGAAAAAACCTCAAGTGACCATCTTAAGTGATGTAGACAAAGCATAGACAAAGTTCAATACCCTCAACATTTATCAATGTGATAAAAGTACTTAACTAACCAGGAAAAAAATAAACATAATGAAAGGCCATATGTGGAAAGTCAACAGTGAACATCACAGTCAATGGTGAGAGACTGAAAGCTTAGCCCATGAAGATGGAAAAGCTAAGGTCAAAGGGCCTCAGAACACCAACCTTTTGTTTGAGCAACAGCATGAAGGCAGTGTGGCTAAAGTAGAATGAGTAAAAAGAATAACAATAAGGGATAGTGTCAGAAAGATATAAGCCACTGCAAGGTTTTTATTCATATGGGGGTAAAACTAGTAAGATTTCCTGATATAAAGAACAGAGTCAGAGAAAATGGGAACCAAATATATTTCTAAGGTTTTAGGTCTGGACAGTGATAAAGATGAAAAATTACTATGAATTAAGAGGGGGAAGCCTGAAAGAGAAGCAGGTTTGGGGGGACAAGATTAGGTGTCTGGTATTAGATATGCTGCATCAGTTAGATCAATGAAACATACAAGGGGAGATGTCAGTATGTAGCTGGATGAATCTAGAATTTAAGAAGAAAGATGGGGCTAGAGACACAAATCAGCAATATAGTAGGTAAAGTAACAAAACCAGATGAGGTCCCTGAAGGAATTAAAATAGAGGAAAAAAGAGGTCCAGGGTTTTAGACAGCATAACACCAAAGAAGTTGTAAGAGGAAGAATTAGCAAAGGAAACAGGAAAACAGTCAAGGATTCAGTGGAAAATGCAGACCTCATCTGCATGTGAGTCCACTATTATTTTTTTTTAACCTTGTAAAACAGCTTTTTAGTTCCATGTCTTGATTTTCCTTGACTATACAATAAACATAACACCAATTATCTCATATAGTTGTCTGTGAGATTTAAATGAGACCAAACACTGGAAAATGATAGTTAGCACACAGTTCTGGAACGATGCAAGACTCAATAATATCTACTAGTATCATAATTAACAACAATAAATCTTAGATGCCTCAAATATTATAATTATACCACTCTACCACTCCCACACAAGGAAGTGTGCGAGGAAATGGAATTAAAAGAAAAGACCAATAAAGGCATTAGAAATCTTCTATAGTAAGAATGCAATCTAGCACTTTATCCTTAACCTGGCACTTTATCCTTAACCTGGCTATTCCTCTATCTATATCAAAATGTCTATTTTTCCTTCATCATGCTATATATATCCTGCCTCTATTCCTTGCTCAGGTTACTCTGTTTTGCATATTCTCTTTCCATATCACTTACTAAAATCCCAGTCCTTTCTTTCATGACATACAAAAGCCATCTCCTGTTTTGAAATTATTATTTATGATTCACCCTCAATTGAGGTGATCTACCTTTCCTTTCAATTTTCATAGCTTTTTTTTTTTCGGTTAGATTTTTTTTTAATAATTAAAAAAAATTTTTTTGTGGGAAGAAAGCAAGTTACATAGATTGGTATACATATTACAATACCATAATTATGAAATTATAGCCATATAAAATAATATATTATTTACTGATATGTGATTTAAGAGTTTCAAATACCACTGGAATGGCAAACATCAAATCCAGTGTACTTACTAATTATTATTTCTGGGAATGTACAATGGGGAACAGGACAGAAGAGATATCCACAGAGAATGTCAACTATCTCTGTGATGGTTGTTCTTCGTTTTTGCTTTTTAATTTAATTTTTTAAAAAATTTGCATATATATGTGTATTTATATTTATATTACCTTATTGCATTATTGTGTACCCTGGGCTTTCCCACTTCACTAAAACCTGTTAACCATCCTGATCTTTTGTGCTCTTCGCTTCCTTCCCTCCCTTCCTCCCTTGCTCCATTGTTCAGTCCCGTTGGTGGTTTTTATTTTTTCTTATTCATTTGTTTTTCCCTATATCCATCATATAAGTGAGACCATCCTGTATTTCTCTTTTTCTTTTTGGCTTATTTCTGTTAATATGAGTCTTTCTAGTTCCATCCATGCTGCTGCGAATGACATGTGTTTGTCCTCCTTGATTGGATGTGTAGTATTCCATCCTGCATATATACTACATGTTTTCCAGCCAATCGTCAGTTTTGAGGCATTTGGTTTGTTTTCAAATCTTGGCAATTGTAAACAGAGCTGCAATAAATCAATTTTCATAGCTTCAACTCTCACGGCACTTACCATTTCCTTAACGTGGGGAATCAAGAATTAATAATAAATGTCCTAACCTTTCATTTTATTCTGTTAGGTTATTTTCTCTAGTCATATTTTCAGCAACACGGTAACTCATCAATTCAATAATGAGAGCCTTAAAAAAAATGTGTATTTTTAAAGATATAATTTAATCACTGTTGTTATAAACTCTTTAGAAACCGCATTTGCTGGCACTCTTAGTTTTTGTTTAAATCAATACCAATAATTTAATAAATTAAATCTTGTTTTTACATATCTGCTTTTTACATTCCTCCTTCCTGCTACTACTCATGCTTGATGTTAATTTTCAATTTGAAAGCAATGCACACTGAGAAATCTCATCTTGCTTCAATTTGTACAGTACATGAAATCCACATTATAAAGGTATTTCTACTGATCTATCTTTATGCTCATAACATTTAATTTGTCATAATCAGCAAATTAGTATGCTGATTAACTCTATTTTCACCTGGAAAAACAAAATATCCTAATTCCAGCATGATACTGAAATATTTCCACCATGTTTGAGTCCACTACCTTGAATTCCCTGATCGCCTATACTATACAATAGTTGGTCTGTTTGTTCTATTTTTAAATAAATGTGAGAAGGAATCAGTTATTTAGTTGAAAAGTTTTTAGACTTAATCAAACTTAGGTACGATTTCTGGCTTCTCCTAATTCAAATGTAGAAAACTGCATAATCTTGATCAAGTTACTTTAGTGTTCTGGTTCTCAGTTTTCTGATTTTCAAAATGAAGTTATTATCAAAGTGGTTTATAAAAAAAAAAAGTGTGACACCATAAATACAACATGAAGACTGGATACTAAAATAAGATTTAGCTTCTTTATATCTTATGAATAAAACCTATCCACTATTTGTAAAGTTATCACTGCCAACTGGAAGCCACTAATCTTTTAATTTAGATTTCTAAGAGTCAACATGGATACTGAAGTTGTCAAACAACACTTTTATAAAGGAAAACAATTTTCACTGGCTTTGTTGATACTGGCTAGAATATATTTTCTGGTAAGATCTTTAACACAAACAATAAATAACTGGTAAGAAAAGTAGAAAGTAAAATAAATTTGTCAACATTGTTATTATTCTTGTTAGATCATAATTGGATATAACTATGTAATAATTTTAAAGTCATAAATGGGACAAATATATTCAGAGATCAAAAAGGAAAAAAGCATAAAGAAAAGGGTAATGTTTACAGTTCCGAGAGACTGGTAATTATTCCCTTACCTGAATCACTTGCTGCAACAACAACTGTTCCACCAGGAGCAAAAGGATCATTGTGCGTTGCTGTTTCTACCTAAACAAATCATACAAAACCCAGACTCAGAGAGGCAGCATTTCACAGCTGAAACCTCACAGTTCTGTGAAAGAACATATTCTTTCTTTACAAACGCTAAATTAAACAGTAACAAGGCATTAGGTAAAGTGCTTCCTCCTACTGATTTGTCATCTTATTCAAACAAAATGATACATATTTTTTAATCTTTAACTGTTATCTCTAACATCTATTCAAAACAATATAAGAAATATATATGGTTCAATAAATATCAAATAAAAACTATGTAATCATCTATCAGGAAAATGCCAACAACTTAACAGTCTTCAATGCCTCTCCCCACTAACAATTCCATCCCTCCTTTAGAGAGGTAATTATTATCCTGACTTTGGTGGTAGTATTGATTTCTTTTCTTCATAATTTTTTTAATAACTACATAATTTTGTTAACTTTTGATTCTGAAATAATTCTAGACTGACATAATAGCTGTATAAAGAGTACACAATTTCCATATACCCAAGCTTTCTCTAAAATTATCAGCTCATAAAAACATGGCATTACCTTTTAAAACCAAGGAATGTTAACCCTGGTATAGAACTGTAAATTACAGAGTGTACTTGAATTTCACCAGTTTTTCCACTAATATTCCTTTTCCATTCTAGGATGCCATGTTGCATTTAGGATGCACTGAATCCTAACTCTTAAATACCCTAGTATTTAATATCACAAAATATTAGTTGATCTCTATTTTCTACTTTTTGTCTAAAAATACTTTTAGCATTCTGCTGCTCAGAAGAAACACATATGTGCACAAGTGAGAGAGAGACAGCTTTTCGATAAAAAGATCCTGCCACTTTCAATAATAAGCCATATCAAAAGCTCGGATCAAGTGACAAGGGTTCATGAGTGTCAAGAATGAAGACTTCACCTGTTGCCACAGACAGCTGTTATTCAACTGTTTTCCTACCTTAGTTTCCTACTTTAGTTTTCGTTTTTAGTCATCACATTGCATATTTAGGAAGAACTAAACATTCTTTCTGGAACTGGGTTCTTTTAAGGCTTTAGCAGACAGACAGGTAAAAGGGTATAAAGAGAGTTATGGAAAATTTATCTATTCTGACTCATGGGTCTACATACAATCTTGAAAAAGCTGGAAAATGCAACTGAATATTGATGACTATTACTTTTTTTTTTGAAACTAGGTCTCGCTATTTTTTGCCCGTGGAACCGCAGGCTCTTGTTGCCTGGGGTACCACAGACTCAAGCAATCCCCAGCCTCAGCTTCCCAGGTAGCCAGGATTACAGGCGTGCGCCACCACGCCCAGCTATTTTTTGGAACTAGGTCTCGCTACGAACCCCAGGCGGGACTCGAATCGCGATCCCTAGCCCCGGTCGCTTCATAGGCTGAAGCTTACAGGCATGAGCCACCGTGCCCGGCCCTTGATGACTATTTCATAGCTCAATTTACAGAATTCCAAGTTAAAAAAATGTATGAGAAAATAGAAAAATAATGCTAATTGGGACTTAAGAATATAATCTCTATATATTAAAAAAATAACTAAAACCAGACAAAAGTAATCAATAGTAATGAAGTTTTTGAACTGAAAATGTTACTTATTTTAACTGATGTCAATGACATGATTACAAACTAGCACACTAGATTATACTGATTACATCTGCTAAATGAATAAACCACAAAGAAAAAAATTAAGTTGGTCTGTATAGAGAAGTTAACTATACATGGTTCCTAGTAGTCAAAATAACAGTGTGAGAGATAGTCACTGACATTAAGTCACAAGCTATTACTGCTGCTTCTAGTGACTTGTAGGGAAAGAGAAACTGAACAGGACTCGTTTTCAATAAAAGTTGTTGGATTTTGCCACCCCAGACAGGAATGGAAGAAATCAGCCTACATATATATGTGTTACTTTTAATTTCTATTCCTTCATCATAAACTATGTAACCTTTTCGTAACTGTGCAGCTCTAAAGGAATAAAGGGCAACAAAACTCTTATGTTCATTTCATAATTAGGCAATTTTGTACACAACATTTTTACAACTAAAATTCAGATATTATGATTTTTAAAATTAAAGTTTTGAACCTTTCCTATAAGGCTACCTAATTTATCATGTGAAATCTTTCTTTTTGAGAGTAAATACCTATGCAATGCTACCACACACTAGCTAGGACAGTAGAAAATGTTTGTTTTTATTCAGTTTTTTAAAATATGTCCTTCTGAGAGCAGAAACTAGACTTGAAGGAAAGGAAAATTTTGGGGGAAGCAATTCATGTGTTAGAAACCTATACAGAAGCTGTCATCTGAAAAGACGCAAAGTCATAAAAAAACAGGTTTATAGGTAGTAAATTTAAATCTTATAGTGGCTTTTATACTTATTATTCATTGAGGTAAGTTCCTTCTATCCCCATTTTATTGAGTTTATATCATGAATGGATGATGAATTTTATCAAAAGTTTTCTTTGCATCTACACATCTTTCTGCATATGATCATACAATTTTTATCTTTCCTTTTGTTATGTGGTGTATTACTTAATAGATCTGCATATGTTATACTGTCCTTGTATCCCTCAAATTCCAGTTAGTGATGATGTACTTTTTATTATTATTATTTTTATTCTTTAAATCACAACTTCAGTAAGTGGTTTCTGGGATACCTCCCCTCCCTCTGATGCCCCCTCTATTCATTCTAACCCCTCTCTTTGTTGTTTGCTAGTCTGTGTTATGTCTTTCTTTCCTGTGGCAGTGTCCTTTCATTAGGTGAGGGACTGTGTTCTTGGGACCAGGTGGACCATGCGGGTAGATTTTCAGTGTTAACCTTGCGATGGGCAGCCAGTCTATATTTGTGGTCTGTCCGTGGTTTCTCATTGCCGGCTGCCATTTCCACTCCCTTCTCTGTTGTTCTGCTGTTTTGCCTTATTGTTCTGGTGTCAGGTTTAGGGGGTCTCACCCCCAGCCATTGTCGGTGAAGAAGTATCTCCATGGATTCAGGCATTTGTGATAGCTGTTGTAAGTCATCTCCTCTGCCTCAGTTTGCAGCTTTGCTGTGGGGTCAATGCCCCCACTCTATGGCCTTCCTCGCCTCTCCCATGGGGTGGGGAGGGGTGCCTTGTTCTCCCAGAAGATATCTCCAAAATGAGGTCTTGGCTCTTTCAGACCTGGTGAGGGCATAGGTGCGCTTTATGACATCGTTTTTCTATAGTTGTTTCTCCGGTCTTGTGTGTACTGGTTCTCTCGATAGTCTTATCTCCTGCGTCCAACTTAGGCTTGTTGTCTAGATTTTACCCGGTCCCTCACCTGTTCTATGATGGAGTTTGCATTATTTGTGTTCTTCCTCCTCCTGAAAGATTAACTGGGGTGAGAGTGAAGTGGAAGGGGCATCCTCTCCCCTCCCCCCCGCCCACATTTCCTGGGCTTGTGTCCCCAGGCCCCCTTGGGCTAGGGTCTGGGGGAAATATGCCCAGGCCAATCCGGCTGCAGATGGCTGCCCCACACAACCATCCGTTGGTAGGTGGGACTGAAACCCCACCCAGAACCCCCTTATGGGTTCTCCAGGTGCGAGGGGCTTACCCAGGGGTCATTGCTGCCCTTGCTTCCCCCAGCCCCCAGCCCCCATGCAGGTTCCTCCCTGGGAGGGGGCCAGCCTGGATGGCTGGGCATGCGTCCCCAGGCCCCTTGAGCTGGGGGTTGGAGGAAAATGCCTTGGCTGATCCAGGCTGCAGATAGCTGCCCCATGCAACCATCCACTGGTGGGTGGGACTAATATCCCACCCAGAACCCCCTTTCGGGCACTCCAGGCCCGAGGGGTCAACCCAGGGGTCATTGCTGCCTTAGCTCCACCTGGCAAAGGAGCTCCAGTGGTCTGGGACCCTGGGCAGGCAGACAGCCCATGAGGCTGTCTACTGGCAGGCAGGGCTTGGGGGCTGGGCTGGGCCCTATCTGGGTGGTGCCCAGATTGCCTGGCATGCATCCCCAAACCCCTGGGATAGGGGCTGGGGAAATCATGCCTCAGCCAATCCGGGCTGCAGATGGCAAACATGTGGCAGGGTGCCTTTGTTTCCAGGTTCAATTTAAAGGGTCCCTGGACCCTGGTGCCACCTGCAGTTTAGAGATGTGGCAGGTGACTCCCCCAGACTCCTCCCCTGAGTCAGAGGAGGGAGGAGCGGGAGGGCAGGGCATCCAGGGAAATGGGTGGCCTAGCTCCAGGATGGCAGCCAGGCAAAAATGTGGGCAGAGTGCCCTTTGTTTCAGGGTCCCATTTAAGGGTTCCCCAGACCCTGACACCTTCCGCAGATGACACCTTCCCCACCTGAGTTGAAAGAGGGAGGTGCAGGAGGGCCGGGCATCCAGGGAAATGGGTGGCCCGTGACGGGAGCCAGGCAAAAATGTGGGCCGATGTACTTTTAATATATGGTTGAATGCAGTTTGCTAAGATTTTGTTGAGAATTTCTGAATCTTTGTTCATGAGGAACATTGGTCTGCAGTTTGTGTTTTTACCTAGGTAATGACAGATCTCATAAAGTGGGCATGGAAGCATTCCCACTTCCAATTTTTGGAAAGAGTTTGAGAAAGACAGGTATATAAGTCTTTGAAGGTTTTGCAAGCTCATTAATGGTGCTGGGTTTTTGGTTACTGGGGGACTTCTGACTCGTGTTTCAATTTCCTTGTTTGTAACTGTTTTCTTCAGATTTTCTGTTTACTCCTGATTCAGTCTTGGAAGGAAGTATGATTTTAAGAATTAGTTCATTTCTTCTTGATTATCTAATTCATTGAATAAAGATGTTCACCAGAGTAATCTTGTATGATCTTTCATATTTCTGCATATTTGCAACTTTTTAACTTTTTTAAAACTTTTTTTACTTCTTATTCTATTTATTAGAACTTTCTGTCCTTTTTTTTTTTTTCAGTGAGTCTAGTTAAAGGTTTGTCAATTGCTTCTTTTCACAAAGAACCAGCTCTTGGTTTCGCTGATCTTTTGCACTTTTTTTTCATTAAGGAAGTATTCTTAATCAGAGAATATTGAAAAACAAAAATTTTGCTTCAAATACCTGTTAACAATTCCTTCCTGGTTTAATTTACTTATACATGTGAAATACTGTGCCTCAAGGAAAAGGCTACAAAAAGCTTTTAAAAACAAAAAACCTCAAACAATTCATTACAATTCAAATTGGGTGATAAATATATGGAGGTTAATTAAAATATATTTCTCTATGTTTTCAAGTATGTTTAAATATCCATTAAGATAAAAACTGTTTAAAGCACTTGTTTATGCTATTTTTTGAGTATCAGGGTTCATGTTACTAAAATAGAGATACTAGTACCTATTTTGCAAGGTTGACATGAAGATTAGAAACAAATACAAAGTACACAGACATCTGGGTTATAGTATGTGGTCATTTTGTTTTGTTCATAAATAATGACCGATGTAGTATGGATGTTCTTTTTTTTTTTTTTTTTTA
>PVHY01030847.1:0-13115 GCA_004024945.1 Uropsilus gracilis
AGCTTCACAGCAGCCTCTGCCCTCCCCCCCACACCACGCATGGGTGCCGTCCAGCCTGGCCTCCTTGCCCGGATTATGCCAATGGTCTACCCTGAGCTCCTTCCCGACTTGCGAAGGCTAAAGACTGTATCGTCACTGCGCGGGGTGTGGGGGGCTGTGCCCGACATGGGCACTGCAGCTGACAGCCGTCTGGTTCACGATGGCGCCTGCGCATCCCTGGACTAAGTCAGAGCTTTTCCCTGGAGGACACCCCCATCCTCTGCCAGTGCACGCGGCCTGCGTGGCTACCAGCAGGGTGGCCAGGTGACATGGGGATGGACGGCAGGCCGGTGCCAGGCCTCACGCCATCAGGCCTCAGGGATGGTCGACGAGAGATGCCTCGAGACGTCTGTGGGGAATGTGGGAAAGAGGCTGTTCCTTCCCACCAGGACGGTGAAGCCGGCGGGATGGCAGAGGGAGCTTCTGACCAGATTGTGCCCGAGAGTGACACCGAAAGGGGACAGCAGAGCCGAGAGGAGGTCGGAGACAAGTTCCTGACAGCGTCACTGTTGTGTCCTGGAGCCAGCCAGACCCGAAGCCATCGCAACCCAAGCCTTCAGCCACACAGCCAGTGTATTCCTCCCCTGCGCCAAGCTACCTTCCTTGGATCTTAGTCACTTTTAGCCAAAAGTGACTTTTAACCAAAACCTCTTCCTGTGAGACCGTGCTCCCTCCTTGCCCGAAGGCCCCCTGGGCTCTGTCCTCCAGGGACCCAGAAGCATCTGACCTGAAAGTACGAGGCGCTGAGCTGGGACAAGAGCCAACCTGTGGGCGAGCTCCCCTCTCAGCTGCACCACCTGCACCCCAGGGACCAGCCCAGCGTCTGAGGCGGCAACAGTGAGGAGAAGCGAGAGTGGAGAGACCCCAGGCTCTCCTCAGGCGGCAACAGCAAGGAGAGGCGAGGAGAAGTGGAGAGACCCCAGGCTCTCCTCAGGCGGCAACAGCGAGGAGAGGCGAGGAGAAGCGGAGAGTCCCCAGCCTCTCCTCAGGCGGCAACAGCGAGGAGAGGCGAGGAGAAGCGGAGAGACCCCAGCGTCTCCTCAGGAAGCAACAGTGAGGAGAGGCGAGGAGAAGCGGAGAGACCCCAGCCTCTCCTCAGGCGGCAACAGCAAGGAGAGGCGAGGAGGAGCGGAGAGACCCCAGCGTCTCCTCAGGCGGCAATAGCAAGGAAAGGCGAGAAGTGGAGAGACTCAGGTGTCTCCTCAGCACCTCACAGCACTTTTCTGGAGCAATTCGCTGGCTCCCGCCATCCTCCCCACCAGGAGCTCAGCGTCACAGCACCAACATCCTGCTAGGGGACAGTTCTCCCACCAGAGTCCACTCCACTCTGCCAGATGGGCCACCCTGTCCTCTGGGACCCCGCACACCTGGGGTGCAGCGACTGGCAAACAGGGCCTGTCACAGCCCAGTCCTGGGGCTCCCATTTGAGCGCCCAGCATCCTTACCTCCTTGGAACTCTGAGGGACGGCATCAAGCCCCCTGAGATCAGCTGAGGCTGCGGTCCCATCCGTGTGGACAGGCCCCATCTCAAAGCTCTGTTTCTGCCCAAGAGCTGCTCCACAGTTCATCCTGTGAGTGCTGGGCGGGACCACACCCAGGGTCACCTGAGCACATCTATCCAGCGACAGGCCAGAAATGCCCTACGCAATGTCCATGTGCTCCTGGGAGGGCCAGTGGGATGGACAGCCTCAGGGACACACAGCAGACTTACTTTCCCCTCTTCTCCATCTCATGCTGCTGATCTTGAGGATCACTTCCCAAACCAATCTCTTGCCTGGAGTCCTTGTCTCAAGCTCTTCGGAGAGCCCAGGCAATGACAACCGCTTACAGGAAGCCAGCCTGACAACCCTAGTCTCCCATGAGGCTGTTGGTGTCTGAGTCTGCCTCTTATGCTAGGCTGTAATGCCTTGAACCTCAGAGCTCCTGGCACAGTGCTCTCAATAAAGCCCAAGGCCCACGTGGCCTACAGGACCAGCCCCTGTCCACCTCTCTGAATACATTCAGACCTTGCCCCTCCCCCTCACACTGTACAACAACTACCCCTCTGTCTTGAGAAATCACACCATGATTTCTCTGGCCACAGGGCTTTTGCACATGCCATTATCACTTCACCCGGTTACCTCCATTCATTCTTTCCACCACCTCCTTGATGATGGAAGTCTTTTTGGCTCCCCGAAACTACCATGGGGTTATATAACAACTCCAACAATAACAACAGCTATGATAATAATAGCAAATACTTTACATGAATTAGCTCGTTTAAGTTTCATAACAAAACTCTGGGGGTAAGGACTGTTAGGCCTATGTTCATTGTAGAGATGAAAAAAACTGAAGTACAGAGAGGCTAAATAATTTATCTAAGTCATGGAGAGGTTGTTAAGAGAGGCTGGATGTGAATCCAGGCACAGAGATTCTGGAGTTGGTGGAGTTCTATGACAGCATCTCCCAATCACACCACCTTCAGACACCTTCCCTCTCCTTGAGCATGATATTCCTTCCAATTGTAAAATAATATAATTCAAGATCATGAAATTCACTCTGGAGCCAGGCATGGTGGCGCGTGCTTGTAAGCTTCAGCCTATGAAGTAGCCGGGGCTAGGGATTACGGTTCGAGTCCCGCCTGGGGCCCGTAGCGAGACCTAGTTCCAAAAAAATAGCTGGGCGTGGTGGCATGCGCCTGTAATCCCAGCTACCTGGGAAGCTGAGGCTGGGGATGGCTTGAGTCCGTGGTACCCCGGGCAACGAGAGCCTGCAGGCAACGAGAGTCTGCGGTTCCACGGGCAAAAATAGGGAGACCTAGTCTCAAAAAAAAAAAAAAAAAAAAATCACTCTGGAAATATCCAGTGCTCTTTAGTGCGTTCATAATTGTGCCAACATCACCATCTAACCCCGAAAGTTTTCTTCACCCCAGAGAAACCCCACACCCACCAGCAGTCACTCCCTAGTCTTCTTCCTCCCCAGTTCCTACAACCACGTATCTCTCCTGTCTCCACGGATGCACCTAGTCTGGACATGTCACATCAACAGAGCCCAACCCCCATGCAGTCCTTTGTCTTCGCTACCTTCCCTTTGCATGTTTTTGAGATGCATGCAAATTATAATAGGATGCAATGTCTCGTTCCTTTTGCTGGCTGAATACTATTCCACCACATGGCCACGACACACTTTGCTTATCCATTCATCAGCTATGCATGAGGGTTGTTTCTACCTTATGTCTATTAGGACTAGCACTGGTACATATACTTGCCTAGAGGTTTTAGTAAACAAATAGTTTCTTTTAGTTACATCTAGAAGCGGAATCATTGGTCATACGGTGATTATCTATAGATAATCTGACTAATCTCCGTCTCTCACATTAAACTAACTTCCAGCAGACAGGAATCAGGCTGGCATTTTGTTCTCCATTTTACCCCCTAAGGAACCTGCCACATAGTCAACAACTGTATGAATGAACGAATGTATGTATGCATGCATGCATGCACGCATGCATGGCAGATTTCCAGTAGCCCTCACTGAGCTGAATACCCTCAGATGAAATTCGGACAGTCCTGGGTTCCAGGCCAGTAAGTGTGTGCACTTACTGTCCCACATCGTTTCCATGGCCAGCTTCCCACTCACCTCTGGCTCCTTCTCTCCATTCTGGCTGAGTTCACCCTGCAATCTCTCTCGTAGCTTCCCAAGCTCCAGTCGCAGACTGCCCATCTCCTGCTCCTTGGTTTGCAGATCTGCCTCCAGTTCCACCTTCTGCTCAATCAGGGACTTCCCCTGGGCCTCCACCACTGTGATGCGGTGCCGAAGGTCGTGGTTGATCTTCATTAGCCGGGTCTGCTGCTGCTGCAGCTGGAGAGAGGAAGGTCGTTGTACGGGTCGTCCCATACAGTTGCTCACGTTGTGCACTGTACAAGGCGAAGCAGCTACAGGCCTGCCATTCATGCTTTAGACACCTGGACTCACTTGAAATTCGTTCCTTTGCTTATAGCTCTGCTGATACCAGAGATGGGCAACGTGGCTATTACGACAGATGGAAGCGAAGTAGCTTATTAGTATAGGATGACAGTTTCCCAACAGATGGAAGCGAACTGTCTTTAGAAGGGGGTGGACATTCTCAATCAGGTGGACATTCCGTAAGGACTCTCGGAGCAGCCTGCACCGTGCGGGCTGTTCACAAAGGACCGAGAAGGAGGTGGACGAGGAAGTCTCAGGGTGGGAGCAAAGGCCAGGGAGCCCCCAGGGGGCAGAGGGAGTCGAGGATCACAAGGCTGCCGTTTCGGGCCTGGACTATCCAAGCTGCGGGCAGGGGCCCCGCCCTACAGAGCCCAAGAAATCGGGAGACTCAGACCCTCTCCAGGGCAGAAGCCAGTCTCTTGCTGGTACCTGCTGGCCAGGGTGGGGTGGGGGAACTCAGGGCTAGGGCGTCACTCACAGCTTCGACGTCCTCGTTTTTCAGCCCGAGCTCCCGGTCTTTGGCGCGAATCTCGTCGCGCTGTTTGTCCACCACCTCCTTCAGCTTCTTCATCACTTGCCGCTCTCGCTCCGACATGCCTGGGAGGGCGAGCACGGTACGGTGAGCTCTCCCCCTGCCCTGCTCACAGCGCAGCAGCTTCCCGCCGCCGCCCAACTGCCACCTCCTTCCCTCGCTGGCTCCCGTCACCCCAGCAGCCTCCGCTCCCTGCACATGCCCGAGTCTGAGCACCTGCGGCGGTTGCTCCCCAGGCTGAGGGTCCCGTCCGTCCGTCCTGCCCTGGCTGACCCTCCTCAAGTTCCAGGTCCCAGCACAAAGGCCACCTCCTCACAGAGTTCTTCCTCCCACCCTCGGTCACCACCTCGAAGTGCCCTGCCCCTCGCTCCCCTAGCCCCGTGCCGAGGTCCGCAGGGTGGGCTCTGCCGCCCACCCATCAGCTCCCCCACTGACCAGCTTCTGCCGGCCGCTCTGCACCTCAGTGTTCACGGCTATGAGCGGGGCTGTGAGGGTTTCCTGCAGATGACGCCCGCACACTGAAAGGGGCCTCCACCCGCCCCTCTGCAGGCCTTGCTGCACAGTAGGCGCTTGTTCAGGGCTGAATTAGGGAAGTGGACGGACAGCTGAACTAGCTAGCTAGTTAAACAAGGGGAGGAAGAGGTAGCTTAGGGAAAATCAGATGAGGCAAAACACTCGTTTCTGTGGAATACCTGGGGACCTGGGATTCAGTTAATTTTTCTATTTTTTAAAAAATTTTAAGAGACCAGGTCTCGCTATGTTGCCCGGGGTAGTCTCAAACCCACGGACTCAGGTGATTCCTAGTCTCAGCCTCCCATGGCTGGGATTGAAGGCGCACGCCACCGTGCCTGGCCAGGATCCAGTAACTGACTTGTTTTTAGGGATGGCATGAGCCCAGGCCAGCCACCATGGCGGCTCCTTGCAATTAGGGATCTGTCTGGCCTTAGCGTTCAAGGGCAGGGCACGGCTCTCTGCACTCAGTTCCCATCAGGGAGCAACAGTGCGGTCACTGCCTCAGCTCCTGCGGTCCAAGGTGTCTGTCCCGGGCCCAAGACTCTTCCCCAGTAGGCCAGGTATGGTGGTGCGTGCCTGTAAGCGGCAGCCTAGGAAGCCGCAGCTGGAACCAGGGATTGCGGTAGTCCTGCCAGGGGCACGCAGCGAGACCTAGTTCCAAAAAAATAGCTGGGTATGGCGGTGCACGCCTGTAATCCCAGCTACCTGGGAGGCTGAGGCTGGGGATCGCTTGAGTCTGTGGTACCCCGGGCAACATGAGCCTGCGGTTCCACGGGCAAAAATAGCAAGATCTCGTCTCAAAAAAAAAAAAAAAAAAAAAGAATCTTCCCCAGAGCCCTGGGGGGATGGAGCTCTGTCCCCATCGTCTGGTCCACACCCTGACAACGTCCTCACATCCTCACTCGCTGCCCTCGGCTGGCAACACGAGTTTGCAAGATCAGGGCAGGGAGGCTTCCCACGGGGAGCTTCCTGCGGGAGGACCGGGAGCCCGCGGGGTCCCAGCATCCTGCGGGTGCTCGGAGACGACCGTGCTGGGGGCATGACCTCTGGGCATGACCTCCCTCACCCCCCACACCCCCACCGAGTCCTCAGCCTCCCCCAGGCCGCAGGTGCCTGGCTCTAAGCCCTAACTTCCTGGCCTCCACTTGCTCCGGGTCCGCTGGCCCACGTCTGTCCGGCCGGTGGGAGACAAGCTTTGTTTCTGTGTTCCCATGGTTCCCTGTGGGTAAAAATACCCGTGGCCACCAGACCTGGCATCCGCCCAGCCTCTCCACGTGGGTGGGCGCTGCTGGTGGGGAGAAGCCAGCCTCCAGAGCGGGCCTTCGGAGGCCCCACCCACGCGGATGCAGCTCAGGGTCTCTCCCTGCCTCCAGGCGGGCTGCTTCCTGAGAGGCTGGTGGAGCCTGGGGAGTGGAGGCTGGAGCTCCACTGGGACACGCCCACAAAAGCACCTTGTGCTGGGGAACGGATGGCTCAGGTGCTCGACCCTGGCTGGGGGGTGAGGGCAGGGGACATCTATACCCAGGCCTGGGGGTCCCGAGCCTTAAGGGCATCGCTAGGGCAGAGAGTGCGCAGGTCACCCCCAGAGACCTCTGGGTGCTCTTAGAAACAGCACAGACAGGAAGATGTGACAGGTTCCTCATTATGTTCAACACAGCGCCCCCACAGCCCAGCGATTCCACCCCGAGGCAGAGACTCCAGGGCGCAGCACACAGCAGCACCACTCACGGTGGAAACAATCAAATTGGAAACAACCCAGAGTCCACCAATGGATGAAGGAATAAACAAAATGCGGTCTGTCCACACCATGGAATACTATACAGTCATGAACAGGAACGCTCTACTACACACCATACACAGGTGAACCTTGAAAGTATGATGCTAAGTGAAAACCATCACCTATAAGCTGGGTGTGGTGGCGCACGCCTATAATCCAAGTGCTGGGAGGCAAGAGGCCCGGGATGGCTTGAGTTCACAGGTTCGAGACTAACCCGGGCAACATAGCCTGGTCTCGAAAAAGCACCCAGGCATGGTGGCGGGTGCCTGTAATCCCAGCTACCTAGGAGGCTGAGGCTGGGGATCGTTTGAGTCTGCAGGATCAGGACTACCTCAGGCAACATAGCAAGACCTAAAAAAAAAAAAGTCAGCTACAGAATACCACGTTACAAGAGCACTTTGATATGAAATGGCCTGACTCTGAATTCACAGAAGCAGAAAATGTCAGAGGATGGTGTTTCTTCTTAAGGTGATGGAATTGGACTGTACAACTCTGTAATATACTAAAAGCCACTGAATTGTACATTTCAAATGGGTGAGCTGATATCCCAGTAAAGATGTTAAAAAAAAGGACAGTCAATGTTAATCCAGTGCTTACTACCTGCTAAGCTTCGACATTTATTAGCTTCCTTCATCTTCACGATGTCCATATTTTAGCCAAAAGGAAGTGGATCCGTGAAAAGGGAGATGTCATTATAGTGACCCACTTTATCTGGAGCCAGGTTTTTGGTGAAAGTCTATTTTGTCCTTCGTTTGTACAGCCACACTAGCTTTTCCTGGTGTCACGTTTCCATGGCATATTTTTCCCCAGCCTTTTCATTCAACCTTTATTAGCAATATCTTTTATAAACGACATAATTCAGTTTTTAAAACTTCAACAACTGTTGTCTTTCACCTAAACCTTCAGTCCGTTTACATTTAATATAATCACTAGTGCTGGGTGTGGTGGCGCGTGCCTGTAATCCAAGAGGATTACAGGGAGTCAAGAGGCCTGGGATTGCTTGAGCTCATCACAGGTTTGAGACTACCCCAGGCAACATGGCGAGACCTGCTCTCAAAAAAGCAGCCAGGCGTGGTGGCGGGCGCCTGTAATCCCAGCTACCTGGGAGGCTGAGGCTGGGGATCGCTTGAGTCCGTGGGATCAAGACCACCCTGGGCAACAGAGCGAGATTTAGTCTCCAAAACAATAATAATAATAATAATAATAATAGTAATAGTAATAATATAGCCACTAGTATAACTGGCTGTAACTTTTCCATCCTATAACCTAGTACTTTTCTGCTTTTTGTTTGTTACACTTACTTACTTTCCTCTTGCTTTTTGCCTTCATTTCAGGGACCATTTTATCCCATGATGCCACTGGGATATTATGATAGAGCAAGAAAACGATATGTGTTCTCCAATCTGGTCCTTGGCAGAAGAGCTCCTAAAACTCTTGGAATTCCCTGAGTGAGGTGAGAGGAATGTCAGCTCACAAGTTCTTTCCTACCAAGCCTGGATCTATGTTAGAGAGGTGACTTGCAATGGTCCCCTGGACAGCTTTAGGATAGGGCTAGTTGCCAAAGGAACCAGACATATAATTACAGGTTTGGAATTTTCATTCTCTCCTTGTTCCCATCACTGGGGAGGGGCCGGGGAGATGAAATGACTCCCCAGAGACCACTGGTTTCATCAGTTGTCCCTATACAATGGACCTACCTTCAGCGGGGCTGGGCACGGTGGCTCTTGCCTGTAAGCTTCAGCCTATGAAGCGGCAGGGGCTAGGGATCGCGGTTCGAGTCCCGCCTGGGGCCCAGAGCGAGACCTAGTTCCAAAAAACTAGCTGGGCGTGGTGGCGCATGCCTGTCATCCCAGCTACCTGGGAAGCTGAGGCTGGGGATGGCTTGAGTCTGTGGTACCCCGGGCAACAAGAGCCTGCGGCTCTATGGGCAAAATAGCGAGACCTGGTCTCAAAAAAAAAGAAGAAAGAAAAGAAAAAGAAATACCTTCAGCAATAACAGAATGTCAGAGCTTTCAGACTGGTGAGCATACCCGCGTGCATGGAGGGTGGCGTACCCCAAACTCTGTGAGGTCAGAAACTTCTGTGCTTGGGACCTGTCCTGTGCCTCTTACCTGGCTGCTTTGACCTCCTTTATAATAAACCAGTCAACACAGAGTTTCCCTGATTCCTGAGTCAGTCAAGAAAAGGATGTGATTGATTGATTGATTGATTGATTGAGACTAGGTCTCGCTATTTTTACCCATGGCTCACATTGCCCGGGGTACCAAGGACTCAAGCCATCCCCAGCCTCAGCTTCCCAGGTAGCTGGGATTACAGGCACGCACCACCACGCCCAGCTATTTTTTTGGAACTAGGTCTCGCTACGTTGCCCCAAGCGGAACTCGAACCGCGATCCCTGGCCCCTGCCGCAGCTTCCTAGGCTGTCGCTTACAGGCACGCACCACTGTGCCTGGCGCTAACTCCGCCATTTTTAGATGGGGGGCAACTTAGGTGCATCAAGGTCGAGAGGATCGATGACTCGGCAAGTCATTACCGATGTAGGATTCGAACGCGGGCGGTCTGACCCTGTGGTCAGCGCTTTTAGCCACACTTTGGTTTTCACTGCAGAAACCACAACTCGACAAAGAGAACCCAAGGGAATTCCAGCTGCGGGTCAAGCATTTTCCGTGGCCTGGGAACTTTCTCTCCCAGAGCTGCAACCACAAGCTCTGAGCTCCGGACGTGGAGGCACAAGTGCCCCCCCAGCCAGCACCCTGCCAGGCGCCTGCGTGGGGACCCATGAGTCCCCTGGACTGCAGAACTGGCTCTGAGACTTCTCGGGGGCACCGCAATAGGCAGTCTCTGGCTGGCAGGAGCCAGCAGGGGGAAGAGTGATGCAGCCCGGAGCCCAGACCAGACCCGCCTGTCTGTCCTAGCCTCTCTGGCACCCACGGGGGTCTTGTAGCGGAGATCCTAGAAAACGGTCGGGTGACTGACAACTGAAGGTCTCTGGCGGCCCTCAGCTCCGGGTGGCCACACTATTCCGTGCGAGCCGCAGACAGGAGCCTCAAATCTCCTCCCAGGGGCTCAGATAAAATCCAAACCTTGGCGCTGGCGGGCGACGTGCTCTGATGCCCGCTGACCCCGCTGGCCTGCCCTCTAGCTTGGCCTGCCCCACCTGCTGCGGCCCTGGCCTTGGCTTCCCTTCAACCCTCATGCCCCAGGACCTTTGCACCTGCTTCCCTCCCCAGACATTTGCCGGCTCCCTCTGCACTTGACGAGCGCCCAAATGTCCTCTCCTCAGAGGCTCCCCTGTCACCAAAGCCAAAGAAGTCCCCGCCACTGCCATCTGACACCCCCGTTTTAATCCTTCCACTGCCCCCATCCAGAACTGCATCCTCTATTTACATATTTTTCTTTTTTTGAGACCAGGTCTCGCTGTTTTTGCCCGTGGAACCACAGGCTCTCATTGCCCGGGTACCACGGACTCAAGCCATCCCCAGCCTCAGCCTCCCAGGTAGCTGGGATGACAGGCGCGCACCACCACGCCCAGCTATTTTTTGAGATCAGATCTCGCTATGTTGCCACGGGCGGGTCTCGAACCCCTGGTGGGTCTCAAACCCACGGACTCAAGCGATTCCTAGTCTCAGCCACGTTTTAGGGCTGCGGATAAAGGCACGCACCACCGTGCCCGGCTTATTTACATACTTTTCATTGTTGTCCACCCAGCGTCCACCACAAGCCTCCCGAGGGCACAAGCGAGGCCACAACAGCAACATGGACTAGACCCTCCACCTGTAAATGACATTCTCCGATGTCCCTCAGGAGAGCAGCAGGTGACACATGGCAGGAGGCCTGGGACTTAGAAAGCGTGGACACTAGTGTCCGGCCCAGGGCCCTGGACCATCAGTGTTCCTGGGGGTGGGGGTGATGCCTGGGGGACAGCCTTCGTACCCCCCCCCCTGTGCTGACCCCTCCTCCTACCTTCATGCTTCTGGAACTCCTCCTCAGAGAGGCTGATGTCCTTGTGGGAGAGGTTGGTCATGAGCTGCTTGTTCTCCTCCTGCAGCTGGGCAATCTGGGAGAGCAGGTCCTGGGCTTCCCCCCGCCACACGTCCTCCACCAGCTCCAGCTCCTGCCCAGGGGACAGGCCGTGAAGGGTTAACGCAGCACCTCAGTCTCCCTGCCCAGCACCCGTGGGAGTTTGGGGTGGCCCTGGTCACCACAAGGTCAGCACTGGTCCACATGGCAGTTGTGCGTGAACAGAGGTCTGTGTTTACGTGGTCAGGTCTTGGCCAGGCTGGACCCAAGGTCAACCATGAAGCTGTCTACGAGACAAGTGGCTGAGTGGGCCCAGACCCAGGTGACGGGGACACCAACACACCCCACCTCTTTGGGAGGTCACCTCCCTGACCTCTGGGCAGATGGTGAGTCAGGAAAAAACTCTCCAAGTGGATAGGAAGTAGCAAGAGCCTGGGGATGCCACCTAACTCCAAAGCACATGGTCTGCCTCTTTGGAAGGCTGGAACAGCATGCTTGCACCACAGCGTGCCTCAGTTTCCCTGAGCTGGAAGTCCTAGTGTCAAGGCTAAAAGAGTGGATCTAAGACTAAATGAGATCATGCTATCAAACTTATTTGGTGGATGGCTGAAATCAAGGAACAGATACTAATAAGTGTTGACAAGGTTACAGAACAACTGAGGGCTTCTGGGTAGGTGGTGGGATTAGGCAGGGTTTGGTAAAGTTTGCCAGTTCTTCAAAAAGTGAAACGCAATGATCCACCTGGTTCACCAACCCCACTCATTTCACCCAGGAGAAAGGAGGACAGAAGTCCCTCCGCCCCCACAGGTGCACATACATGTTCACGGCGGCATTACCCACCAGGCCAACGAAGGCCAACCCACTAGCCATCTACTGAGGAAGGGGTCAGCAAAGGTGGTCTGTCCACACTGCAGCTCCTGATCAGAGGGGGTCAGGGGTCAGAGGGGACTGAGGCCTGGTGCCTGCATCCTTAGGGACACAGCCCATGACTGTAATCCAGCACCAAAGGCCACATGCTACAGACCCCTGTCGGTGGGGAGGTCTCGAACAGGCCAATCCTGTTGTGGCTGTCAGGCCTGGGGGGGGGGCGTGACGGTTAGCAGGTGGAGGTCTCTTTGAGGGATGAAAATGTAAAATCCACCCAGGGCTGGGCATCAACACGCTTTTTATTTACTTATTTACTTTTTTGAGACTAGGTCTCCCTATGTTGCTGGGGTAGTCCCAATCCCGTGGACTCAAGCGATCCCCAGCCTCAGCCTCCCAGGTAGCTGGGATTACAGGTGCCTGCCAAGGCCCCTGGCGGCTTTTTCGAGACCAGGTCTTGCTATGTTACCCGGGGTAGTCTCGAACCCACGAACTCAAGCGAGCCCAGGCCTCTTGCCTCCCCAGCGCTTGGGTTACAGGCACGCACCACCATACCTGGCTGGACAAGCACTTTAAATGCATTTAAATGCTGCATTGTAAAAGGGTGAATAACTCAGCGGATGGTCAGCCTGCTACTTTGTCTTTCTTTTTTCCTGTGCAGCAGGGGAGGAGGAGGAAGAGGCACAGAAACGGGAGGGAAGAGTTCGGGGGAGGGTGGGGATGGCGATGGGTGTGGAGGTGGTGGGAGGCCTGCAGGGATGACACTGGGTTGGGGAGACATCAGGTACTCTCCCCGAATGAACGACAGAAAATAAATGGCTAAAAATAAATAAGACAAAACGCTGTTGCAAAAAGAGACTAAATGGGTGAATCTGGTCTAAGAATTATACTCAATAAAACTGTTGCCAAAAAAAGAAAAAAAAGGTACAAGGGGAACCATAAACGAAGCCCAGGTGGGTTCGCGGCACAGATCCACGCATCTGAACCTGTCTCTCTGACCCCCCTCATCCTGGATGCGTTACTCAGCCTGGGGGTGCCTGGGCAAGGAGGAAAACTGGGTCAGGTAACGCTGGAGCTGCGAGCGTGAGGCCGCCGACCTGGAATGCCACGATATGCAAATGCTGTGCCCATCTGGACTAGAGCACAACACTGGACGTTTGCTGCTGTCTGCTCCTGCCAGGCGGCCCAGGTGGCCGGACCTCCAGCATCGCCTCTGTTCATCTTTTAAATCAGGGCCTAGCTGGGCACGGTGGCACGTGCCTGTAAACGACAGCCTATGGAGTGCGGCTGGGACTGGGGATCACGGTTCGAGTCCCGCTCAGGGCAACGTAGCCAGACCTAGTCCCAAAATATAGCTGGGCGTGGTGGCGCGCGCCTGTCATCCCAGCCACCTGGGAAGCTGAGGCTGGGGATGGCTTGAGTCTG
>PVHY01030848.1:0-13077 GCA_004024945.1 Uropsilus gracilis
CATATCGCATCTGCAGGGCTCCTTCGATCAGCTCAAGGCAGTACCTCTTCACAATGGTGTTGGTCAGCAGCCCTTCCAAGTAACTCTGATCTTCATCCGTGAAGTGTGTCCAGCGCACACACTTGAAGACTTCCGCAGCACTAGGACCCCGCTCCTTGGGGGCTGCCTCCAACCACTGTACCGCCACATGACACACTGTCCGCTCACTCTCGATGTCCAGACTATCTAGCTGTAAGACAGTCAGCATCTGGGCCAGGGTCAGATCTGCCAGAGTCTCTTCCCGAACTGAACCCATGCGGCTAAGCTGCTTGAAGTTGTGAGCTATAAAAGCCTGGGCTTGTGATCGCAGCTTGTGATGGTCAAAGGCATCCGCGAACTTCAGGATGGCAGTGCAGTTGGTCAGGTCAAGGCGGCGGGCGAGGAAGGAGGCACAGGCTTCCCGCACATATTCGAGCTGGAGCATGTCGGAGGCTGCGTAAAGGCGTTGGACGTTGGCCTCACTCAGAGAGACACGCCCCGTGTAGCAGTAGTCAACCAACACCTCGAAGGACTCGGCGTCCACATCGTGCATGGTCACACTCGCCTGCTGGCTCTCATACATGCCACCAGTGAACATGCTCTTGAAGTAGGGACACGCGGCAGCCAGCACGTTACGGTTGCAGGAAAAGAGCCGGCCCGTGCCAGGCCCACTACCAGGTGTGACCACCTCGATGGTCACATCACATAGCAAACGCGCGTCGTAAAAGGACTTGAGCTGTGCCAGCAGGGCGGCAGAATGGGCCGAATCCTTCAGCTCCTCTGGGCCAGTGAAAAACGCCGAGACCGAGGGCTTAGAAACCCTCTTGGGTCTCCTCCCACCGCGGGGACTGGCCAGGCGGCGAGAGCGCGGAGCCTCTTCCCGGGACTGCATGGCGGAGATGGCGGCGGCGGGGTGCTGAGGCCGAGAACAGGTGCACGGAATGCTCCTCTCTTTAGCGCTATGACCGCCGCGTCCCTTCACTGCCTCCACGGGGAGGCACTAACTTCAATCCTACGCCACGGTGTCGCCTCCCTTTATCGCGTAGAGCGTGTCTGACTCACCCTCTTCAGTTCGGCGCCCTTTCTCTGACTCAGCTCACCCTCAGAAACCGCTGGCTGGGGCCCAGAAAGCCGCCACTGCCGAGTTAGCAAGACCGGTAAGAGTCCGAAACCACGACTCCCAAGCTGCCTTTCGCGTCTCGAGGCATGCTGGGACTCTCCCGATTCGTGGACATAGGCTGACAAACAGGATTCGCTTTGCATACTGGGAGTCGTAGTTTGAGTGGTATCGCGAGGTTTCTTGTGCGATCGCGTGCTTTAGTTAACAATTAAAAGACGTTAATTTCTCGGTTGGTGGTTTGGAGCTTTGGCTTGGAAGTTCAGAGTGAAACCGCCGTTTTAGTCTCCATTAACTGTGTGACGGCTCTCTGAAAACTGAAGTCTTTGTGCAATGGGGATAGTAGGATTTCATTGGGGTGTGAGGATGGGATGAAAGACGTTGCACTGGATCTAAGAGGCTTCAATAACTTTGTTAATTAAGACAATAAAGTACTTACACCCTGCCTAAAATATAACGTTAGGTTTTATTGTTTATGAAAAGTGAGACACCGTAAACAATTTCTGTAAAATCGTCCAGTTTTTAAATGCTGCCTCTTGAAAAGTGCTGAGATACTTACAGTATTTTCAATACTTTATAAAGGGTATTTGTAGATTTATTAGGACGTCTTACATAAAGGTGAGATCCTGGAGAACAGCTTTTTAAAGATGACCTCAAATGTGCAGATCAGGCACAAATAATTTGGCATCTCAGTAATCTCTCCTTAGGTATTTTGTTTTTTCTCGTTGAACTATTAGTATGAGCGTTTTCAAAGAAAAATTTCTCTTACATCAATCGATGTTCCTTCATTGGAATTGTCTTTATTAAGTTTAAAGGAGAATTTTAAATAACAGATAAACTGACCTTTTGTTACAGAAGCACAAGCTCTTAAAGAGTTCGATAAATGCCCTCATTTTCCTTGAATTAATATGGTATTGTCTATTCTATACTTTGAAAACGTGTTTTACGTATGTTGATTAACATTTTCTGTAAACAATCAAATCGAGTGTAGGGTTTTTTTTTTTTTGATAATTTTTATTAAAACTCTGTTTAGCTAGACAGCTGTTCCTGCCATCTGCCATGTTAACAATACCTAATGAATTAAATCATCTGTGTTAAATGAGAAGGCAGATAACGAATAACTGTGAATAACTCTCAGATTGTTTTTTCTTTCTTTACCTATAGACTGAGGAGGGTCTATTTTAAATAAGTTTACAGACATTAAACTAACTGGGGTTCTGGGTTTCAGTACTTTTTTTGTATCCCTATTGGGTATCCCTCAGATACCAGAGGTAATCCAGTCATTATTAGTTTTTTGTTTGTTTGCTTTTTTGAGACTAGGTCTCAGGCTCTCGTTGCCCGGGGTACCACAGACTCAAGCAATCCCCAGCCTCAGCCTCCCAGGTAGCTGGGATTACAGGCGCGTGCCACCACGCCCAGCTATTTTTTTGGAACTAGGGCTCGCTACGGGCCCCAGGCGGGACTTGAACCGCAATCCCTAGCCCCGGCAGCTTCATAGGCTGAAGCTTACAGGCACGAGCCACCACCGTGCGCGGCTTCCAGTCATTATTAGTAATAACAATTGTTTTCTCTGCTGCACAGTACAGCAGCTAAGGGAAAAGCAATTTTTGAACTTTTTTTATATTGCTAAAATATGCATAACATTTAGAGAATAATTTTAAGTGTATATATCTTTGGCATTAAGTAGATTCACCTTGTTTTTGGAGCTATCACCCTTACCTCTCTCTAGAACTTTTTTCATCATCCCAAACTAAAACTTTGTACCTATACAATTATACCTGTCTTTTCTGCCTCCCTCAAATCCCTTGTAAGGCTATTATTCAACTCTATCCTGAATGTGATATTCTAGGTACCTCATTTAAGTTCAGGAATTGATTTTTAATGTCCCTAGTTATTTGGTTTCCATTACTTTTCACATAATCCAAAATATTTAGTGTGTAATTTATTCCAAGATCTAGAGCAATATTGTCATAGAACTTTTTGTGATGTCACAAATATTTTCTCTTTACTAACTTATACTATATTTATGAGCCACCTGTAGCTCTTGAGTACTTGCATGATATGATGATGGCTAGTGCAACTGAGGAATTGAATTTTAAAATTTAGAAATACACCATTAATATTAATGCAATTCAATGGACAAAGAAAAATCTTTGAACACATGGTGTTGGAATGAATGGTTCACAATTTTTAAAAATTTTACCTTGACCTATAGCTTATAAACAAAAATTAATTTTTATTAATCTTGGTCTTAAATGAAAAAGAATTATAAGGTTGCTAAAATGAAACATAGAAGACTACTTTTGTCACTTTGCATTAGGCAAAGTTTTCCTAGGACATAAATACTATTCATTTAACAATTGATTAAATGAGCGTTAACAGCATACATACCTTTGCCTACCAAAAGCAATGAAAACAAAAATTAAAACAAGCTGTAGAGTGGGAAAATATTTGTAATAAATGTGTTGGTTGACCATAAACATGAAAAAGTGCTCCAGTCATTCATCATTAGATGAATACAAATTAGTTTCACAATGAGAAAGCACTGTCCACCTAGTAAAATGATTAAACTTAGAGATAAACAATATGAAATGGTGACAATAGAGTGCCACTGGAAATCTTATATATTAGTAATAGGAATATATACTGACATGTATTAGAAAACCTGTTTGATAATTTCTTTAAATATTCAGTGCTCAATAGTTTTACATTCTAGAAGCCTCATTACACACACACACACACACACACACACACACACACACACACACACACATTCTAATCTTTACTGCCCTGCAACGAGAACCATGTGGTTTTTGTTTATTTTTTTGAAGACTAGGTCTCGCTGTTTTTGCCCATGGAACCGCAGGCTCACGTTGCCCAGGGTACCATGGACTCAAGCAATCCCCAGCCTCAGCTTCCCAGGTAGCTAGGGATTACAGGTACATGCCACCACGCCCAGCTATGTTTTTGGACTAAGTCTCGCTATGTTGCCCCAGTGGGACTCGAACTGCAATCCCTAATCCCAGCCACTTCATAGGCTGAAGCTTACAGGCACGAGCCACTGTGCC
This sequence comes from Uropsilus gracilis, assembly GCA_004024945.1. Classification (NCBI taxonomy): domain Eukaryota; kingdom Metazoa; phylum Chordata; class Mammalia; order Eulipotyphla; family Talpidae; genus Uropsilus; species Uropsilus gracilis. The sequence goes on from PVHY01030848.1 coordinate 4,204, forward strand.
CGGCTTCATATGGTTTTTTAAATAATATATTTTATGTTGACTACAGTCAATTGTGCTCCTTCCCCACTTAATCCTCTTCCCTTTTCCTTCACTTCACACTCCGATAGACTCATTTTTTCAGCCACAGTTCTAGGGTTTATTATTAGTTTGACTTTAATCTGACCCTTTTGTTTCTCTATATTCCACATTTAAGTGACACTATCTGCCGTTTAGCTTTTCTCCCCATTTTTGATTGGATTATTTGTTTTCTTTTGGTTGAGGTGTATGAGTTCTTTATAGATTTTAGGTACCAGCCCCTTGTCAGATACATGACGTGAAAATATTTTCTTCCATTCATGAGTGTGTCTTTTTGTTTTAGAAAGTTTATTTCACTGTGCAGATTCTTTTTAATTATTTATAGCCTTTTGTTTTTCTTGCTATTGGATACAAATCCACAAAGACATTTCTTAAATTCTGTGTTGCGGTGTGTTTGCCTGTTTTCTTCTATGTATTTTATGGCTTCTGATTTTACCTCAAAATCTTTTATCCATTTCTAATTGATATTTGTGTACAGTATGAGATAGTGGGCTACTCTCGTTTTTCTGCATGTAGCTGTCCAGTTTTTCCAATACCATTTATTAATGAGGATTCACTTTCTCCAATGTATATTCTTGGTTCTTTTGTCATATTAACTGCCCGTATAGGTAGGGGGTTATTTTTGGGCTCTCAGTTCTATTCCATTCCAAAACAGACATACAGTCTGCTTTGATTATTCTATTTTGATTATTATAGCTTTGTATTATAGTCTGAAATTTGAAGTATACAGTATCTTCTGCAGTAACAGTAATAGAGTATGATACTGCTACTCTTCCTCTTTTTTTTTTTTGTTACGATTGCTTGGCTATTCAGGGTCTTTTGTGGTAACATGAATTTCAATCATATTTGTTCTATTTCTTTGAAGAATGACTTTGAAACTTTGATCATTGCACTGAATCTCTCTGTTCCTTTGGGTAAGATGGCCATTTTGACAATGTTAATTTTTCCAATTCATGTGCAAGTAATATCTTTCTGTCTTCTATTTTTTAATGTTTATTTTTAAATAAAGTGTTATTCCTTGATATTCCAAAGGCTTTGTGCATCTGAGACAATAACTGCCTTTACCTGATTTATCTTCAGCGTATGTTTATCCCTAATATATATTACTAAAAGTTAAGAGATATCACAGTTACATTTGAGATGAGGGAGACTAATAGATCTATCTGAAAATAGAATTGAAGTGAATCTCAGTGTGCAAAAATAAATGTATAACAACTGAAAGTGAATAATTGAATTATAGATGTCCTAGAATCTTGCTACTCTCCTCAACTATTAAGTGTTGATTGTGGATCAGCAGTATACACCACCACCTGGAAGCTTGTAGGAAATGCAGAATCACAGGTCCCACACCACCAGAATAAAAATCTACATTGTGGCAAGGTCCCCAAGTGATTTGTATATATACAGAGGTTTGAGAAAAATACCATCTGATTTTTGTATAGGTTTATAGTTTTATCGTTTAGTTGTTTTTCCTCCCCCCAAAAATTGTACTTTAAATATAAACTGGAGTTGGAGGGTATGGAATAGGGAAAGACCTTGGTGGCATTAGGGCAAATAGACACATTAAGATGAAAGTCTTTAGCTGAAAAACTTTCCCATTTATCTTTTCATCTTTGACCTTTTCTCTCCTTGTCATGTATAGAATGTAAACACTGATAATCGAATGAATGATTACAAATTAATATTACTTTCTTTTCCTTTCCTATTTACAGTTTTTTACTTCCTTAAATTAATGATTTTTTTGGTGAAAATTCAGGTTGAGGTTATATTTCCAAGGTTGTATTTCCTTGGATTAATGTTTATGTTATGCAGAATGTCTGAAAACTGAAATTGGTTTTTGTGTTTGACTTTTACTTTGAAACTCATTATTCAATTTACCTTTCTTTCACATTAAAATCGGAGACATTGGTTGCTATGCCTACTGCTAGAGAACTAGTGGTATTGATTCAAATAGGACCAAGTTATCTTTCAACTTAAAGGAAGAGGGAAACCAGAGGAAAGCTTTCTTCTTCTTTTTTTAACTTTTTTTATTTATTTTTTAAAAATTTATATATATATAAATTTCACATCATTGTAATCCCAGGGATTTACCCCACACACACACCTTCCCCTCCTGCCCAAATTTGTGTGCTTCGGTTTGGTGCTTAGCTTATTTTGATTTTTCCTTAAGGCTTTTATTTTTTCACTATATCCCATATATCAGTGAAACCATTTGGTTTCTTTTCTGTCTTTTTCTTTTGACTTGTTTCTGCTAATATGATTTCTTCTAAGTCTATCCATGTTGTCATAAAATCATCAAATTTGTCATTTTTAATTGATGAGCAATATTCCATCGTGTGTATATCCCACATTTTTTCCATCCAGTCATCTGTTTTGGAGCATTTAGGTTGCTTCCATGTCCTTGAAATTATAAATAGTGCTGCAATAAACATTCAAGCACAGGTGTCCCTTTGTGCCCACATTGAGGTCTCTTTTGGGTAGATTCCCAAGAGAGCGAATGCTGGGTCAAATGGTAGTTCCATTTTCATTAATTTGAGGGTCCTCCACACAGCTTTCCATAGTAGTTGGACCAGTTTACATTCCCACCAGCAGAGGAGTGAGTGTTCCTTTCTCTCCACATCCTTGCCAGCAATTCTTGTCCGTTCCTTGGATGTGGGCCATTCTTACTGGTGTAAGGTGGTATCTTATTGTGGTTTTGATTTGCATTTCCCTTATTGCTAGTGACATTGAGCAATTTTTCATGTGCCTGTTGGCCATTTGTATTGAAGGAAGCTTTCTTTAAAGAATATTGCTAATAAATGAAAGAATGAAGATTACGATTTTGGAATTCCTTATATAAAAGTTGATTCAGGCAAAGCAAGAATCATTAATTGCTCTTAAATCAATACAAAGCAAAGTCATTAGATATACTAGTTAGGTATTTTAATACAACAATTCATCCCAACAATTAGCAGTTGAAAACAACAGCTTGAATTTTCAGGGGTTCCTTTGTTCTCAGAGTACTGATTCCCCCCCCCAATAATTTATGATAAAAGTTAATTTTTTTCCCTTTATTCTTGAGATAAGTGGGACTAAGGGAGATAGTCCCAATTTGGGGTCTATGGCTTCCTATTTTCAGATGTATTTATTTTTTTTGGATTGCATATATATATATATATATATATGCACACAAACACATATATGAATATTACATCTTTGTTTATCCCAATATTCTCCCACCTTATCACCCGTGCTCCTTCTTTATATCTTGTACCCTCTCCCTCCCCTTGTTTTACTCCCCCCCCCTTGTTCTGTTGGCAGTTTTAACTTTTTCTTGCTTGTTTGTTTTCTCTAAATCCATCATATGAGCGAGACCATCCCATATTTCTCTTTTTCTTTCTGGCTAATTTCCACTAAGATGATTCCTTCTAACTCCATTCATGTTGTTGCAAATGACATGTTTGTCTTCTTTTATATTTTCAGTTTTGATCACTCTTTTGTGCTAGTTTTCACACTTGGATCCTGAGCATAAACTTTCCCTCATTTTAGACACTAGCTTACATCGCCAGCTACTTTAGGAAGTCCTAGTAAGCACTCTAGTGGAGTAGCCTGTGCTACAGTTTAGGTGCCAGACCTCTGCTCTTTCCCTCCAGAGGACAATGGCAACAAATCTGAAGGCGAATTCAGCTGCTCAGTCACTTGCAAAGTTACTCAGCTTCTCTGCAGAAGAGGTCCGCTGCTGGGAACTGCTTCTTTCTTTGGAAGCAAGGAACAGAGGCTCTGCAGGCTGGCCCCCTTCAAGTCTGGACAATTGTAGGGGTTGGGGACATCACATGACTCCAGGGCTTGCTCTTGCAGTTTTCTTTCTTTTAAGATTTCCAGAGCCGCACATTGGTACCTCCTGCCTATTCACCTAGATCCTTTGAAACTACCTGGTGCCCCAGAGCAGGAACCCCCACTATGCAGCTGCCTTTGACACAAGCAAATGCCACATTTCCAAAGCTCTGTAAAATGCCAGTCTTGTCCTGTAGTGACAAGTAACAGTTACACTATTTGCCCAGATTTGTGGTTCAACACCTTATCCTACATCGACCTCTTTAACACAGGTCTCAAAACCAAGCCCCCAGACATTTTGTTTGGTGGGGGTCACTCATCACCATCCAATCTGCGTGCTCCATTTCTTAAAATGCTCTCTTGAAACTATTATATGTAGTTTCAAAGTTCAGATTACCAATAATCAATTTTCTGTTTACCAATAAACAGCTCTGCCTCTGGTCCTACCCCCATCCTTCTCTCCCCTCCCCTCCACTCTCTGTGACACTTGAGTTGGACTGTGAGTCACTCTGAGGTGGTTTTACCTCCATTTTGAAGCCTGATTCACCTCTTCCAACTTGAATAGGGGACTGAGGAAAAGGCCCTGCCTTCAATTTTTTGTAACAGATTTCTTCAAAATATGCTAAACATAGTACTTACAAGTTTTAAAAGCAAGCTATCAGGGAAACAAGAACTGTATACAGCCATTGCTCCAACTATGGAATCTGGCTACCAGGGAATGGGGACTGTTCACAGCAGAGGAAATCAAGGAATAGACACATCTGGTCTGTCAAGAAGCAGGTTTAGGCTGGGCATGGTGGTGCATGCCTGTAAGCGGCAGCCTAGGAAGCTGCAGCCGGGGCCAGGGATTGTGGTTCGAGTCCTGCTGGGGGCACATAGCAAGACCTAGTCCCCCAAAAAAATAGCTGGGTGTGGTGGCGTGCGCCTGTAATCCCAGCTACCTGGGAAGCTGAGGCTGGGGATTGCTTGAGTCTGTGGTACCCCTGGCAATGGAAGCCTGTAGTTCCACAGGTAAAAATAACGAGACCTAGTCTCAAAAAAAAAGTACTGACTCAGTGGATTCATATCCAAAGGCTGAGTACCCCTAACAGGTAATTAAGGGTTTATGTACACTTTACATGTACTAGTGTTCCTAGTGTTCTATCATTGGTAATAGTACAAGGCCTGACATTGCAAAGACAGAATGAGGAAGATTCAAAAAGAAACTGGGCTGCATACCAGTAAACTCAGTTAAGTCATGGGTTATTTCATAATCTAGGCCTTATTTCTTAGGTTACTGTGCATCTTCAGCATACTTTAGGTTATTATGCTTTCACCTGGTCACCATACTTCAGTTCTTCAGCTTAAAAGATATGTGGCAAGCTGCGGGGGCGGGGGAGGGATTCCTTCCATTTCGCTCTCACTCCAGTTAAACTTCAGAGGATCAATAACATACGCAACACAAACCCCAACACAGAACGGGCAAGGAACCACGCAAAAATCCAGCCCACAAACCTGAGATGGACACAGCAGATGGATAACTGAGAGAACCAGTGCATGCGAGACAAGAGAAACAAATGTAGAGACACGATGTCACCATGTGCACTTATGCGCTCACCAGGCCAAGAAGACCCGGGACTTCATTTTGGAGATGCCTTCAAGGAGAGCAACACACCCTCTCCACACTACGGAAGAGGAAAGGATGACCAAAGATGGGGTAATTGGCCCCACATCAAAACTGCAAATGGAGGCAGAGGAGAGGATCTTCAAAGGCCATTCACAGACACCTGTATTCATAGAGAAACTCTTTACCAACACTGACTGGGGGGCGAGACCCCCTAAATCTGACACCAGAGCCATAAGGAAAAGCAGCAAAGCAATGGAGATGGGATTGAAGAAGATTGCAGCAAAAAAACATGGACAGATCACAAATGAATACAGACTGGCCACCCAAGGCAAACTTATGACTGAAAACCTACCAACAACACAGTCCCTCACCCAGTGAAAGGACACTGCCATAGGAAAGAAACTAATGGACTTAGCACAACTAGTAAACAACAAAGAGTGGGGTTTGAGAGAATGGAAGGGGCACCAGAGGGAGGAGAGAAGGGGAGGTATCCCAACAAAACACAGAGGTTGTAATCTAAAGAACAAAATAAATAAATAATTAAAAATTTTAAAAAAGATACAGATAAACAGATGAACAGGCAAGATAGGGCAAGATTTGAAAGGATCCTACTGGTAGTTTTCATCCTCAGAGGACTGCAGTGGTCACCCTCCTGACACATGCATGTCTTTACCATCTTGGAAACTACCAAATTTATTCAATTGTTTTCTATTTTTTTTAAAGTTAATTTTTAAAATTGATTGCATATATATATATTTTACATCGCTATCTATCCTGAGGTTCTCCCACCACCTGTCACCCATGACCTTGTACCCATCCCTCCCCCAATTTAATCCCCTTCCCCCTCTCTTTCTCTATGCTTCAGTTCTGCTGACCATTTAAAATTTTCCTTGCCCCCTTGTTTGTTTTTCCTATATCCTGCATATAGGTGAGATCATCCAGTATCTCTGTCTTTCTGGATTATTTCTACCAACATGATTTCTTCTACATTCATTCATGTTATCACAAATACATCAAATTTGATTTTTTTTATTATGAGTAATTCCATTTTTTATGTAATTCCATTATTGAGTAATTCATATTTTATTATGAATATTCCATTGTGTACATATACCACTACTTTCTGATCCATTTGTGTGTTTGGGGGCATTTGAGTTGTTTCCACATGCTGGCTATTGTAAATAGTGCTGCAATAAACATTCCAGTACAGGTGTCTTTTTAAGTTAGTGTTTTTGTATCCTTTGGGTAAACTCCCAGAAGTGGGATTGCTGGATCAAATGGGAGTTCCATTTTCAGTAGTTAGAGAGTCCTCCACACCGCTTTCCATAGTGGCTAGACCAGTTTGCATTTCCATCTCTTTTTTGTTTTATTCACCTGCCTGCCCTTGCATTCCCATCTCTAATTTTCCTTTATGGTGCACTGAAGGTGTGGATAAAATTTACCAGCAATATGAGGAAGCAGTCAGACAAATCCATAATATAAGCCATTAAAAAAACCAACTTTGTGGGATTATTCAAAAGGTCAATATTACGGGGAAAAAAATGTTGGGCAATTAATCCAAAAATTCAAGAGCTATAACTACATGCAATGTGTGAATTTTGATCGGATACTGGATTTGACAAAAATAGCAATGAACAATAGCCAAAATGGACACTGTAGGAAAATAAAGTTTAAGCATGTGACAGCTATTAACTCATATTATACATTATATTTTACAATTAGGTATAATAATGGAGTTATAATTTTTTATGTCTTTATTCCTAGTATATGCTGAAATATTTTAGTGTCATGAAGTAGGTAACAAATTTTTAAATAGTTCAAAAACCATTATGTGTATATGTATGTGTGTGTATACAGAGAAAATAAATGTGGCAAATATTAACAGTAATTGAATCTATATGGTTTCCATTGAACCATTTCTTGAAATTATCCCTGAAACTTTTCTCTGTGCCTTGAAAATTTCAAAATTATGAATTGGGGAAAATTTATTTCTACCTCCAAATAATTCCACTGATTTTAAAACTCAGCAAGTCTCTCTTGATACATAATTTCTTCTGAGGGATGTCTAATTGATAATAAACCTCTCTTGTAAGAAACTTCTGATAATAATTGCTAAATATATCATGCCACTTTATAGTAGAATTGATGATTTATTATCTTTTGGTTCCCTCACTCAACTGGAAGTTCACTAAGCTAAGAACTTGGCTTCATATATCACCACACATAACTGATCACAGTGAATTACTCATATTACATTGGTTACATGTTAATGAGTCAAGTCAAAGAACAGCAAGAACTATAAGGCAAGCAGAGTCTATTTGAAATATTATTTATAGATTATGCAGTACAGAATTCATTCTGTTCTCAAAAAGCTATCAAATCTGTATCTCAGAGATGCTCACTTTTACTGACTTACAGTTTCACAATTTTTATTTTTTATTGAAAAGTAGGTTAACTTTAACAAGATTAACAATATTTTGTCTTTGAACAGGGACTTAAAATTTTTTATTATGTGGTATAATCCTGAAATAATAGATTAAAATGTGCTTTGTTTATAGAAGGTAAAAAAAAAGGTATAGAGAGAGATCAGATGACTGCTCCTGAATCACATAATCAGCTCTCAATATTTTCTTTTAACAACACATACTTGTTTTCTACTTTTTTTCAAAGAATTGAATTGTATGAGAAAACAAACAAACAAAAAAATCTCCTTTGAGAAATGTTACTTGTTTCAACTAAAAAACATATTTGTAACTACAGTGTATGTTTAGCTATACTTTATGAGCATTCAAAGATATTCATGCCTCAGCCTGCCTCTTGAAATAGGTCCATTTCACTTACATAATAAATAATAAATCAGCATTTATTTTGGTGATTTAAGAGTTTCATCCAAAAATTCAGTAATAGCTTCTTCATCTGCTGATTGAAGCAGTTTTTGAATTAGTTGATCCAGGCACTTCTCCCCACACAGAAATTCCTGGTAAAAGAGAATTATTAGTAAAACCATTTTCTAGAAGAACAAAACAAAAAATTAAGTGACATTTTGTTTCTTTGTAGCTATTATTTAATAGCAACAAAGATTACCAATGAAGTTGTACAATATAATGAATACTATGGCTAACTTAGGAGAATTCCCAATTTGTGCTGGCTTTCTATTTAAAAAATAATCCAAAAGAGTAACTGGAATTATTCTCCTTTAAAAATTGTTTAAATTAGCATTTTGTTTAAAAAGCAAATTTTCTGGGACTTGGATCTTTCCACCATCTCTAGAGACAACAAAACAAAGAGATCTGAATCAACTTTAAAAATTTACCACCTCCCTCTCTTTAAAATTACTTTGCTTGACTTTACTGACAACACTATTTTAGATTCTTAGGGTA
>PVHY01030849.1:0-13086 GCA_004024945.1 Uropsilus gracilis
TCGTTGCCCGGGGTACCACAGACTCAAGCAATCCCCAGCCTCAGCTTCCCAGGTAGCTGGGATTACAGGCGTGCACCACCACACCCAGCTATTTTTTGGAACTAGGTCTTGCTCCGGGCCCCAGGCGGGACTCGAACCGCGATCCCTAGCCCCGGCCGCTTCATAGGCTGAAGCTTACAAGCACGAGCCACCGTGCCCGGCAGGACTCTTGATTTCTATCCCAGACCCTCAGCACTGGACACAGCTGGCCTCCCTTTCAGAAACACTTTCTTTCCTCACTTCAGAGACAGGGCTCAGCCCTCAGCTCTTCCCCAGTCCATAGCAACAACGATCCTCGGGGAGCTCACCCCAATTCAGCTTTTCAATATCATCTCCACAGGATGGAGATCAGGCGTGTGTCCAGGTCCTGAACACCAGACCACCCCAACCATTCGCCCACCTGACTACCTACACACAGATGCTAGTAAGCAGCCCCAAAGATGTACCTTGTCCCAAAGATGCTCCCCACGTAGACATCCCATCTCTGTGAGAGACAACTCCACTCCTTTGGTCACTCAAGCTGAAGATATAGATGTCACTCTCCATTCCTCTCTTTCCTTCATGTTCTTTCTCTTTAATCCATCACATCCTGTTGGTTCTACTTCAAAATAGACCCCAAATCTGTCCCCCTCACTCCACCACTACTGCCCACACCCTGCCCAGGCCACCGTCTTCTCCTCCTGGACCATGGCAGTGGCTGCCCCAGCTGGTCTCTCACTCTTATTTCAGCCCCATCACCACCCACACCCCACACCATGGCCATGAGGGTCTTCAACCTACTGGACAGGTCACGTTCCTGCCTGAAGTCGTTTAATGTCTTTCCATTGTCCTACAGTAAAATGGAACCCCCTTGCCTACACCCATGCCTCCTCATGGCCACTCTCCCCTGAAGTTCCAGCCAGTCTCTATGGGTCTCCCTGTCCCCAGCTGTACCAGCTTTGCTGCTGCTAGACCACGGCAAGCCCATGCTTGCCTTGGCAGCCTTGTTTTCTTTCATGGTAATATCCACATGACCCAGAATGTACCATTTTCACCATTTATTTTGTTTTTGTTTTGTTTTTGAGACTAGGTCTTGCTAGTTTTGCCTGTGGAACCACAGGCTCTCGTAGCCCGGGGTACCACAGACTCAAGCAGTCCCCAGCCTTAGCTTCCCAGGTAGCTGGGATGACAGGCGCGCACCACCACACCCAGCTATTTTTTTTGGAACTAGGTCTCGCTACGGGCCCCAGGCGGGACTCGAACCGCAATCCCTAGCCCCGGCCGCTTCATAGGCTGAAGCTTACAAGCACGAGCCACCATGCCCGGCCTTCATTTTCACCATTTGAAAGTGAACAGTTCAATGGTACCTGGTACATCCCCAGTGTTGTATGTGCTTTACCAGTAGCCAGTTCTAGAATACTTTCAGGAAAATCCCCAGACCCGTTAGCAGTCACTTACATTCTTCCCACTTGTACCCCACCCTCCCAACTCCAGCCTCCCACCACCATTAACTTGCTTTCCATCTTGGTGGACTCATCTATACGAGCTATTTCATACACATGGAATGATAAGCTATGTTGGCCTCAGGTACTGGCATGAGCTGTTTCTGCAGGGCCCACTTTGCCCAGGACTTACAGGACCACCTCTGCCTTAGTACCCAAGCCTGAGCTTTGGCACCACCTCCTCCTCCTCCTCTAAAGCAGATGCCCCTGTGCCCTAGTCACTCTTGATGACATAAGCACCCTGCTCCATTTCCCTCTCATCACTTAACAATCTCTGAGAGCATCTTGTTTAATTATTTGTTTACATGTTTATTGTCTCTCCCCTTGTCATCTCTTCCCTGTGATGTGCTAACCTCAGGACATGCAAGGCACCTGGGAGGCACTCAGCACTGGGTAAACAGCCAGGCCACCCTTGGGAGGGAGCATCTGTAATGCTACGGAACGTGGATGAGGGAGGGCCACGCTGCCAGTGTGGTATCACAGGGAAGGCAGCCTCCAAGGCCAAGGAGCTGGGCTACCACTCGGTGGGGAGGAGGGAAGACAGCCCAGGTGGAAGGAGCCGCAAGGCCAAAGGCCTGGGTCCCAGAAGGCATCTCCGTGTGCAGTACCATGATGCCTTCACCTCTAGCTTGCAACTGTCCCACCAGCTTTCCACAGAGGGGCGACATAGAATGGGACGAAACGTGAGGTTCAGAGGGAAGAACAGTGACAGCCTCATTTGTTTGTTTCTTCTCCCCTTCCTGGTCCTGATGTGTACGGACACCCCCACAGATGCTAAGACGCAAAGTCGACGTTCTCGATTTTGAGTCATCCCGAAACCACCTTTAAGAGAGACGGGAAGGTGGGAGGGATGATGATGCATGGTATAGACAGCTGTCAACTACATTTGGGGAGGGGCCTCCCACACAGGCTCTCCTCAGCCTGTCTTTCTGGGCTGAGCCCCCAGCCCCTCTGGGCGCAGGGCCATCTGTGAGTCTTGTCCTTCATTTCTCTTGATTCAATCAGGCCCAGCTGACCCAGGCCCTGTGGCTCTGGGAATCCAGTTGAGCTCCCAAGAGAAGAGGCCCTTCCCCAAAGCTAGGAGGCTCAGGAGGGCAAATTCAATTGTGCACAAGGCCGGAGCCATTAACCTGTCTGTGGACCGCAGGCCCCTCCTTCTCTCCCTCTGCCAGACGGGCCTGTCCAGGCTGCTCCTGCCAGCTCGCAGCTTCCCACCACCTTGCAGGACCCCGCTCCCCTGGGCTGTGCCCAGTGTCCTTTGTTCCTCAGTGCCTTGTAGCTCCCATCACCCCTGCTTTTAGGATCAGAGAGGATTTTGAGCTAAGAAAGGAAACGTTGTGGGGCATCTTCCCTGCTCTCAGAGGCAAGTCCCTTGGCCCTCCCTGCCCCGCAGCTTGGGGGCGCAAGTCGTCCTTAGGAGTCCTAGTAGGAAAGGAGCCCAGAGGAGGCTGGGCCCTCTAAGCGGAGAAGTCTGAGGTCTCAGGGGCTGAGACAGTGGTCTAGAGCCTTCCAGCACAGTAGCCTTTGCCCACACATAGCGACTGATCACATGAACATGGCTGCTTCTAAGAGTGAGTCAGAAAAAAAAATGCCTGTTATATTGATGACGTGCCGAAATGGTGACATGCTAGATATCACAACTTAAAGATATTTTTACATGGATTTCACCTGTCGCTTTCTGCTCTTTTCAGGTGGTCACTGGATGTGTTGGAGCCCATGTGGTCACGTTCCCTTGGACAGACCTTTTCCTGAATGATGGACACAGGCTCTGGGTGGGCAAGTTTCCTTGGCCCTCTGGACCCCTTGCCCTTTGGGGAGGGGAGCAGCAGGAAAAGGGTTAGTTTAGGCCCCCCCCTAAGGGGAAGTACCACTCAAAGGTAGGCAGTCCTGACCCTTACCAAAGGCTTCTCTAAGTGATCTGGCCAGAGGGGTTTACCCTCAAAGGTCCTAAAGGTCTGGGGCAGCCCTCCAAGAGGGGCAAAGCCTGGGGTAGAAAGTAAGGGGAGGGTGGGCTACCATTCCCTTATTCTTCCAGCACAAGTCACCTACCAGGTGCTGGCATGGGTAGCTCCACAGAGCTGCCTTAGAGGCAGTAGGCCCACAGACCTCTTCCTGCATCCCAGGAATGAGGGGCAGAGGCAGGGATTGAAGAGCCTCAGAGGCAGCTCTGAGTAGAGAGCAAAGAGAACTCTGTCAGCGTAGCACACTTCCAACTGGAAGAGAGGGAGCAAGAGAGAAGAAGAAATAAAGGGACATGAAGAAAGGAGACAGTGGAGAAAGATTGTGAGGTGTCTGTGGGGGTGGGCTCAGGTGATGTGAACTGAGGAGGTTCTATTGGGAGATAGCGTTTGAAGAGAGAATGCCCAGTGCCTGTCTGGGAGGTGATAGAGGCTGCCATGAGTAACCGGTCCTCTCTGCCACAGGGAGCCATGTGGGGACCAATGGCCACTGGTGGAGGGACAAGGGGTTCTGAGGGTTTTTCCAGGAGGCTGAGACCACTACCTGTCTCACTGGTGACTCTTCTCTGACACTCTCAGGAACCCTCTGAAGGGATGCATTTACTATGGTGGGAGTCTTTCTCCTGCCTCAGCCTCCCGAGGAGCTGGGACTACAGTCATGCGTCACCATGCCCGGCAGGTGATAGCCTTTCTGAGAGGGTCTGGCTGGCCCTCACAGGAAAAGGGGCTCCAGGTTTCTCCCAGCTTGCTCTCCTGATGAAGAGCCTAAACATGCTACATCCTGCGCCCCAACACTGGGGGGAGGGTTGCCCCCTACCTTGGCAGCCACCATCTAGCCTGCTCCTTTGCCCAGGGATCTTGGTTTATCAAATAGCACATGACACCATGAAGCACTGTGGTTTCTGTCTCCCCACCCAGAAAGGGACAGCTGACTCACTTTCCCTGCTCCAAAGCCCAAAGCATCCCTTTAGGCTCTCCATAAAGCTGCTACTTCCTGCTCGAGAATGGGGCCAGCTTGCTTAGGCAGCCATGATGAGGGACAAATCACAAGCACCTCCAGAGCTAATGAATGATCCGCGCCTTCGGTTCAGGTCAGCAGCCCCCCACCAACCTCCTCGCTCCTCTGTGATGGCTCATTATTCCAGTATTCCCAGGAGACTGAAGGAATCTTCCCCAACATGGCCTAATTACATTCCAGCTCTACGTGACACAGTGACATGTGTCCAAGTGGCAGACGAGTCCTCCTTCGAGTGAGAGGAGAGCATTCCCACAGAGGGCGCCGACCAGGATGTTCTAATCTTGAGCGTGCTGGAGAGCTATTCCCCAGGCAGCCCAGGACAGCCCTCTTCTCCAGTCAAGAGCAAACTGTAGCCTGGGTGACTGACAGCAGGGGGCTTTCAGGGAGGGGGTGTAGGGTCTGCCACAAGCGATGAGAGGGGTCTGGGTTCAGGGGGAATCTTAGGAGCTTACCAACTTCTGACTGAGGGGGTTCCCAGGACTGATGACTATTCCCCCTCCATGGCCTGGGGGCCCTGGGGTGGGGTAGGGCAGGATCTGTCTCTTCAGTCCCAGTCTTGGGCTGGCCCTCACCCTCTGACAGAGCTGAGGGACACTGTGTTGTGCCTGGGAGCTCCCAGAGGGGAGAACAGTCTCCTTCTCCCCTCTTGCACTCCAGCCCCAGTTCTGTTACCCAACAAAGTGGACTGGAGCTGCTCTAGGTGCCTGGCTTAGAGTCACTGTTGCTGCTCCCAGCACTATAGTTGCCCCGGTCCTATTGTGTGGCTCTCAAGGGTGCTATCCCTTGGCCCTCAGAGGCAGGCCACTTTAAACTTTGACTCTCCCTAAGTCCTAGCCCTTGGGCTCCTGTCTGACACCCCAATTTCTCAGCATCTTTCCACTTGTGGCCTCAGAGGTAAAGGCCTTGGGTCTTTAGCTGATCCTGGTCTAGGTGTCTCCCTCTCCTCACCCCAAGGTTTCCCGTCAAATGCGACAAGAACCAAACAGGAAACAGAAAAGGGCCAGGTAGGCAAGCAGGATAGGGCAGGAGGTCACTGGGAAGGCAGGCCCATCTGGGGGGCCCCAGGCTCTGGCTGCTGCTGTTCTATGGGAAGGTGGCCCCTGGGTTATCAGGTCTCTTGATTTTGCCCGAGGCTGATAATCAGTGCTTTTACATCCAACTGGTTGGCAGCAAATCCAACAAAATACACAAACAAAGGCAAAAGCTGGTGTGGGCCAAAATCCGGCAGCTCGATTCTGCCCGAGGCCACGCTTTCTGACAGCTGCCTCCCTGTCTGTGTGCCTCTCTTCTCCACTTCAGCTCCCTGCCCTCGCCATCCAGTGCCCCTCTCTGCCTCTGGACTCACTGTCTCCTGTTGAAAGAGGAACCCTGCCTGCCTAACCCAGCTCTCCCTGCAGCTACCGCCTCTCCCTTTCCGGTGGTTGGCATGCACTGGCAGCTTCTTGAAAGCTCTGCCTCTGTGGGGCGAGCCCACTTCCTCTCCTGCCACTTGCTTTTCAAGCCTCACACCTGGGATTCCACCCCCTTCTCACATGCAAACTCCCACATGTGCCCAGTCCTAAATTTCTGTTCCTGGTCTTGCTTCTGGGTGCTTGGGGCAGAGCATCCCATGAAAGCTCCTTTCTGATTCCCTGACCTGGCTCTCCTTGGGTCTGTGCCACCTGGGATCCACCAGACATTTCCTCTCAGTCCTTATCAAAGGTGCCACTTTCTCTTCTCCTTTTACCCCTGCCCTTGGGAGAAGGGCCCCCCTACAAATTCAGCTTCCCCTTAGCACTCTCCTATTCAAATGCTCAAATACTCCCTCTATGGCCCCTGGATTCTTCCAGATCCTTCCTACCCAGCATTCCCAAACAAACACCATCCCTTCCAAACCTGCGCCCATTTCTGGCTCATTTTCCTAGTGACCATCACCCCATAGATCTGCCCCCCAAACACCCTGACTCCGCTCTACTTCTGGACTCTGCATTCCTTTTTCCCTTGAGTCCAGTTCACCACATCATACAGCTTTTGCCTCTGAGCTTCCTCCTGTAAAAACAGTGGTCTCCTCAATGATTTCCTGCTTTCTTCTCCCCTCCCCCCCCCACCGCCATCTTCTCCATTAGCAGTTACCTACTATCACTCTAATGTCTGTCTGTGATCCTTCTTTTAGGAGGAGACCTAGCTCCTAGTCTAGTGCCCGGGGCCTAAGCCAACACCGCCTACTGTCACCAGCCAGCCACGTCAGCCTGTTGCAGTCACTCCCACATGCCACCTCCTCTCTAGGGCCCCAACAGTGCTGTCCTCTCCATCTGGGACACCCTTCCTCCTTCCCTTCTGAGTCTCTTGTGTCCTTTGAGCTTGCTACTGGCTGTTGGGGCTCTTCCACCTTGGGTTGACCTGGAGTTGGGGCTCTTCCACCTTGGGCTGACCTGGAGCACTCTGCTCATCAACATGGCCTCCTAATTGCCGGTCTGCACACAGTATCCAGTGTCAGGTGAGCGACTGAATCAACAACCAGGCCATGTCAGACCACATATGAAAATGACACTGTGATCCCAAATCTGCAGCAGTCAGTCCAAGAGACAACCCTTTATTACAGATTGCTCAAGTGAATGGCTAGAAGGACAGTGGGTCCAGCAGATGGACAGAAGGCCCCACTGACTTCCCTGCCCCTGGGCCCACACCACCATTTTTTCTTCACAACACTGCTCTTCGCTGTTTAACACACCTCTATTTTTAAACCTCTCAAGCAGTAAGTGGTGCTTAACATTTTTTGAAACAGGGACCCCTTAGGGAATCTCTTGAAAGCTGCAGGAGACCCTCTCCCTAGAGAAGGGAGCCTCTTATAACTACTCACAATTTTGCACCAGGTTGGTGGCAGCTGCTGTGTGCCAGCAACTGCATAACATGGCACGTACACGACCTGCCTTCTCACCACAAACAGTGGCGAGGTAGATACTGCCATGTAGGTCCATCTTGCAAATGAGAATGCTGAGGTTCAGAATCACACCAGAGCTCAGAGTGAGCATGTCTGACTGTCAAGCCCATGCAGTCCCAACCACCGCACTCCATGGGCCCAGGTTCCTGATACTTACAAGTTGTAGGCAAAGGTTCCTTCTCTCCTGAGGTGTCCTTCCTGGTGTGCTGGCTTTCCCCCTGGTGTGCTGGCTTCAAGAGCCTGACCATGTCAGACCCATCCTAAGCTCCCCTCTGGATTCCTGGCAGACCTGTTGCTCCCTTCTGTATGCCCCCACCTTCAACCCCTTTGATAGTAGCCCCTCCTCTTAAATACCTCTACCTTCTGTCTTCACCCAAAGCCCAACAGGATGCCTTTCTCCTGAAGCTTTCCCTGAGAGTTCCCCTGTGTATTCCTTCTCCTGCTTAGAGCTCCCACCATTTCCTAAAGTAGCACCAGCTGCCTGAATTATCTGTCCATCCCCTTGAGCCCAGGGTCCCCCTCCCCATGCTTTCTCACCTGCCTCCAGACAGGCACACACATCTCCGCTAGTGGTTCATAGTCCTCCTTGGGCCTGTTTCCATGCTATTGTTTTGGTTCCTGGGTCCTCAAGCTCAAAGACCAAGTAAGACTCAAGGGCGGACCTGGCCAGAGAGGGGCAATTAGGATCTGGATTTTTCTCCTTTAGGTAGAGAAGTGGAGCTGAAGTGGAGTGCAGAACCAAGCCCAGGGTCCCACTCTGACCTGGTGCTCCAGCGGGCCTATCTGGTGTCACCTGCTTTTTCACCTGCATTCTCAGAGGACAGTGTGTTGCATGAAATCTGTCGCAGCTTTGTTTCCCAGTAAGCAAAGAGACTGAAGATTGAAGTGTGCATGTGTGTGTGTGGGGGGGGTAGATGAATGGCTTTCACTGGAGATCACAGAACAAAAGAAATGGGACTTCTTGAGTTCCATGAAATTCTGCCCTCACTTGGGCCTGGAGACCTGGCCAGGTCAGCAGTGCCTGGCTGGGAAGCAGAGAGCAGTGTGCAATACTGTCATAGGCTCAAGGGCAGAGGTGACTGATGTGCCCACCCCCACCCTGTGTCTGTCCCTGACAGCTGGCCCCTGAACCTCATGGCCAGCCTGAGGGCCACTGTCCTCCAGGTCCTGGGGTCAAGTACTTTGCATCTCACGATAAGCATACAGGCAAATGGTTTAATAATGAAATAATGAAGAATAAATAATGAAATTCATTTTACAGGTGAGGAAACCAAGGTTGTGAGTGGCGAATGACTTGCCCAGGGACCACTGCGTCCACTGAGTGTCATTAGGTAACTCAAGGACAGTTTATTTTTATTCATTCATCCATCCATTCATTCATTCATTCATTTATTAAGGCTAGGTCTCACTATGTTGCCTGGGGAACCGCAGACTCTCATTGCCCGGAGTACCCTGGACTCAAGTGATCCCCAGCCTCAGCCTCCCAGGTAGCTGGGATTTCAGTCACGCACCACCACACCAAACTATTTTTTGAGACTAGGTCTTGCTATGTTGCCTCGGGTGGGTCTTGAACCCACAAACTCAAGCGATTCCCAGTCTCAGCCTCCTGTCCTAGGCTGGGATTAAAGCTGCGTGCCACTGCAGGCAACTTCGAAGACAGTTTAATAAAGGGACAATTGACACACATGTGCATAGGACCTAGGAATCCACAGGGATAGTCAATAGGACGGAGCAGCCACCAGTGTCACCACTTTGATCTGCAGGGGGAGGGGTGGGACTGAAAATCAGAGCCCAGCAGAGCCATTTTGGAAAAGCCACTTGATGAAAGCCAAAATGCTAGGGATGGAGTCAGCCTAGAGGCAGGGGAGAAATACTCAGCCTTACTCCCCTCCTTTCTGCTGATCTTCTGCCAGTACGTCCCATTGACTGAATCTGACCCAGAGGGCAGGAGCCTGCAGGCATCAGCATACAGTTCTGCTCTGGCATGGTACATGTTGTGGAGAGGGGGTGTTGTGGTGGGGTGCAAATAGTGCTCCCTAGCTGGAAAGTGGGCAAGAAAGTCCTCATACTCAGCCTGCTCTATCTCAATACCAAGCATTCAGCCCTCCCACTACCACAGTTCCACAGAATAAATTCAGAGAAGCCCAGAGAGGGTAGCACTTGAGTATGGGGTCTCCCCATGACCCCAAATTTTGATACCCCTGTCAACTCCAAGCACTGCAGTCTGACTCCCATCCTGCTTGCACAGTCTGACCCCAAAGTGGACCTTCTTGTTCTCTGAAAAGATGTCAAGGGTGGGGGAAGAATCCAGCAGAGGGAAGCTGGGGTTCCACAATCAGTCAGAAAGTCTCTCACTAGCCTATAGAGCCCCAAGTACCCACACAGATGTGTCTCATCCATGCCATTGGCTTCTAGCTTGGGGTCGAGAAAGGGTGTCCACCAAAATATAACTGAGGCTTCAAAATTCAGAGCTCCGGCCAAGAGCACAGCCCCTGTGGGTGGGGGGCAGGATTAGGCTGCAATCCTGTGATAGGTGGCTCAGGGGAAGAAGCTGAGGCCACATCATCTCACCCAACCCTGCTTTATTTGCAGATTTATTAAATCGGAAGCCAATTCTAACACCTTTCTTTCAAGCAGTTCTTTCTTGCAGGTGTGCAAAATTTATCTGAGATAAAGAAAACCATTACAGAGAGAGCACAATCTTCAAAGCCCACCTCTGAGACCAGAAAGAAATAAAAACAGTAGCCTGTACAAATGTGCAATTAAGTTTCCAAATACTTGGGAGCCATGAGAAACACCATCCCTGCGGAGAGCAGGTCTTTAAGGCAATTTTCTTGAACTCTATTCAGCACTCACTCAAAATGCCTTTTAAAAATAACATATGATTTTCCTCCCTCTCCAAAGGCTCCCTTGTTCTTTCTCTTCCAGGTAAGAATGAGCCGGCTCTGGCGTGAGAAATGCAGCTGTTCATTTTGATAGGAGATGATGGACTATGTTTCCGGGAAGGCAGATAAGAAAGCCAAGCAAGCACCCCCGCCTGCTGCTGCTGCACTCTCTGAGTGCAGGAAGGCCAGGGTTGGAACTGGCCCTGGGGGTCTTCATGCTAGATTTGGCCCTGAGGACACATCTATCCTCAGCCTTGCTGGGCTGGACAGATGCCCACTTTCCTAAGGTGGAGATCTGATTCCCTGCACTGGGGAGAAGGCCCAGGCCCAGTGTAAGTTTGTTAGGATTCAAGATTCCTCTTTCTGCATGTGGTTGAGTGAGATACAAAGAGGCTCAAGGCAGAGTCAGCAGTACAGAGGAAAATGGACTCACATTCCAGGCTTGGCACTCAGCTGCAGTGTGACTTTGCGCAGCAACTTGTCCTCCCTGATCCTCAGTCAGTGAAGTTATAAAATAAAACACTGCACAGGGCTGGTGGGAGAATACAGTTAGTCTAAGAGAGCACCTAGCAGGGATCCTGGAGAGGGCCATCATCCAGTCACCAGGTCAGAGAGTAAGGGCTTGCTACCACTCAGAGAAAGTGCAGGCTATGGCGGAACACCAACCTTCAGATGGAACTTGACTTTGTCTCTTAGCTCATGTGTGAGAGTCTGCATCCCTTAGCTAAAGCTCTTAGCACATCTGAGCCTCAGTTTCTTTCTCTGTAAAATGGCAACACTAATAATACCAAACTGAATGAGCTAATGCCTGTAAAGTGCTTAGCCAGTGCCTGGCACAGAGTAAGTGCTTAATAAGCAGTGTTATTATTATGACTCTGGCAGATCAGGCTCCATGTGCTAAAATTTAATAACATTGTTTCTTTGTATTTATTTCCGTAGTTCCTTGCTATTTATGGCAAGTGATACTGAGCCTCCTTTTACAGAAGTGTTATCAAGTTTCCTTTTTAAATACATTTATTTAAGCAAAAGTGGGTCAATATACAGAAGAAAAAAGAAGAGAAAAAAGCGCAGGTGGTGCGCAGATGGGCGAGACATTGGGAAGGTGTGAGGCAGACACTGAAGTTTGGGAAACACCCAGATACTAACGTGTAAAGCCAGAAGCCAGACCCAGGAGACACCAACACTCATGCCTTGGCCATCCCAAGGGGGCTCTGAGGCCAGCGACTTTGGAGCCTGCCATTTCCACCTGTGGAGACCTCCTCCCAGATCCTGCCCTTTGGTCTCAGGAGGGAGTCCCCAGTTCCCCCATGATGAATTTCCCCTAATGAGGGAGACTGGGAGCACCCAGGCCCCTGGCATGCGGCCTCCTTCTGGCGCCTGGGTCCTGGCCTGGGTCCTCGGAGTCAACTGCCCATCACCCTGGGGGGGGTGTCTGACCCGAGACCCTGGGTTGGGGGGTGTGGTCCCTTTGACACCCGAAACCAAACGCTTCCTTTCCACAACTTCCAAGGAGAGACTTGGATTTGCCAGTGTAAAAAAACACGGTCCTGACTCTCGCAGCCGCCGGCACCGAGGTGTTACTACTGGGCCCCTGTTGCCTGGCAACCGCGCAGGTGTGTGATAGGGCGTGCGGCTCTCCCAGCGAGCCAACCAGCGCCCGCGGGGCCGGCCCAGGTGGGAGGGGCGGGGACGGCCCTGCAGCCACATCCCGCTTCCCGCATCCGCACCCGCATCCCGCCACCCCTGTCGGTGGCCCCCCCTTCCCTCCCCCCCTACCGCGACGAGTGAGGAACCGCCATTGCCTCTGGGGGTCAAGGTTTGGGCGGCTGCCAGACCCTAGCAACCGTGCCCCTGCCTGCACGACTGTCGCTGGCCAGTGCTGGTTCCTGGCTTCCTGTTTGGTGAGCTGACCCTGAGCACACCAGCCACCTGCCATGTCCCAGCACGCCGCCCCACCTCTGGCTTAATCCTGACATTTCAGAGAAACCAAAGAATGGGGTGGCACCTTTCTCTCTGGGATCTGGACTCTCCTTTGACACATAAATACATTTTCTTTTGTCCCCAGAGAAGGTGATAATGGAAAAGAAGACTTCACACGATTTGGTGGACTCCCAAAATAGCCATCCAAGTAGAAGCACCCAGGTGGCTCTGCTGCCTGCCTTTCACCTCTCAGCTGCAGACAGGCGTTGTTAGCATCAGGCCTACAACTGGATTCCGACCAGTGGCTGACTGACTGTGTGACCTTGAACAGGTCGCATAACCTCTCTGTTCACCTGCAAAATGGGGGGAAAGACAGAACCCACTTTAAGGGCTGCTGTGGAGACTGAATGAGGTAATACACACCGAACACAGAACGGTGCGTGGCACATTCTTAAACCTCAGTTAGTCTCAGAAGAAGAGCCAGTCTTGCTAGGACAAGGAAGCTGCTGCCACCAGGCACACATCACAGGATTGCTGGTGAGACTCCCATCTGGAGCCGGTGGAGCTGCAAGCCCCGCCCCATCCCAGCAACCTGTGCAGCTGGCCTCTCATGGATGTGATGCAGGGGAGGATGGTGGGCCACCCTGTCCCCCACGTGGCCGTCCTGTCCAGACAGCAGATGGCTTGGTCCCTGCATTTGCTGCCTCCTGACCCCATTTTAACCATCTGAAGAAGTGCTAAATGAGGGGGTGGGTGGTGGGGGACATCCAAGCTCTCGTTCTTTAAGGCAGCACTCTTCATGGGGTCCCCATCAGCCTGTGCCAAGGGATCCACCTTCCCTGGACTTTTTTTTTTTTTTTTGAGA